>WNNJ02000908.1:0-67659 GCA_012934845.2 Pomphorhynchus laevis | reverse complement strand
AAATAAGTATACAAAATATATTCATATGATTTTCAGCAATCATTGGCCAGAATGCAAACAACGCCATGTCAAAAATATTTATATAATTGATAAATTTCGGTTACATGTGATCATAATATTCAAGATTAATATCACTTCACTGATCTTGAATTAATCATTAAGGTTTTAAACTTGCGCGAACAGATACAGCAACACGAACACGATTTTTTTGCATTTGTGTTGCTATTTATCTTTCATGAAACTAATTTTGCATTTTCACGCAAAACAATAAATGGTTATTTAATAAATAATTCTTCAATAAATTGTTCTTTATTTAATATAATAATTTATTTTATTTATCATTATTTTTTATTTATCGTATAAAATACGTAGACTCAGTTAGATGATTTGATTTTTGCATTTCAATCGCACAAAATATTTAATACGTCCCAAATATATTTAATGCCGCCCAAAAATATAAGACCTCCTTCTTAAAATTTAAATACTAAAATCCCAAATAATTGATAAAGATGTTAGTCACATAGAAGTAAAAAAGATAGAAAGAAATCAGTTGGATTGCTGAAATTTTTTTAGCTAATATTTTTTGACGGGACAAAATTAGAAATACTTCAGGATATAGCTTTATTAAAGTTAATTAAAAATTTCTGTGTATATAAACAAAGTTTGCAATTTTGCAAATTTTGGCAAAGCTTTGGGGACGCCAGTTGGACCAGCATACGAAGGGATTTACATGAAATACGTTAAGCAGAGCTTTCTTACTAATTACGAAAAGACACCAACTATATGGAAACGCTACGTCAATGATGTAATTATATCATGGCCAGGCTAACAAATTAAACTCCACGAGTATATTCAATTGTTACAAAAGAATATTCCGCATTGAAAAATATCAAAAGTCAAACATGAAAATGCAATTTAAAATTTTTTTATCATATATTTTAGTGGGCAGATTCTTTGTCAATGGTGGACATGCAGCTGAAGGAATGATGAATTTTGCAAACTATGGGCACGACCCTTTAGTAAAATCACAATATCCTCACCAATATCCTTTTCCACAAAAGCGTAAGCGTCGCGTTCTTTTCACACAACATCAAATATTAGCTCTTGAACAATGTTTTCGATCGCAGAAATATCTAAGTGCTCCTGAAAGAGAACGTCTTGCAGCTGAATTGCGTTTAACTCCCACTCAAGTAAAAATATGGTTTCAAAACCATCGATATAAAACCAAAAAGGCTCAAAAGGAAAAAGCAAAGCTTGGTTTGACATCTTCAGATTGTGACGACTAGTTTGTTTGAATTTATACAGAATGCCTTTCCATTCAAATCGACTGATCCGTGTACTATTTTTATGTTCTGTAACTAGAGTGACTTACTCTGAATTTTTGTACATAAATTTTAGTGTCTGTATAAATTAATTTTGCAATTATAATATGATTTTTAATCTTAATTATTTAATAGATCTGTTAATAAAGAAATTTAAGTACTCAGCTTTAATTTATTAAATAATTTAAGCTGAAAAGAAAATATTTTTAAATTTATTAGACTAATACAATTTAATTTATGCATTCAATTTAATAAATAAAATTTAATTTACTTAATTTTATATTAAAATCTGGAATTTTGTATCCAATAGCATAAAGCTATTGATGGAAAAACTAAACGCCTTTGCTGTGTTTAAATGTAATTACAAAGTTGCTTTCTTGTAATAATGTCTGATGAGAAGACCTACAAATCCAACGTTTGTACATTTATACCAACTTTATTAGTTTTTTTTAAATAGTTGATAATGATCCATTATTGATAAAGAATTATTGGAGCTGGATCAAAGGAATGAAGAAATTATTTTTGATATTTTGCTAACCTCTGAGAATTTAAATAGTTATTTTTAATTGTTAAGTTTCTATCTCGAATTTTTAATCGCGAATTTTGTTTTCTAATTTTTCAATTAATTTTTTCTATTTTTTAAATAGTTGAATAAAGAATTATTGAAGCTGGATCAAAGAAAAGAGGAATTTTATTTGATATTTCGCTAACTTATGTTAGCATCTTCAAAAAATTACATTTTTCTCTCAGCTTCTCAATAATTGCATACCAGTGGATCCATATCACTGTAGAATGATTTTAAATAGTTGGCAATGATCCATTATTGATAAAGAATTATTGGAGGTGGATCGAAGAAAAGAGGAATTTTATTTGATATTTCGCTAACCTCTGTTAGCATCTTCAGAAAATTACGAAAATTATAAAAAAAATCTTTCTTTGATGCAGCTCCAATAATTTTTTATCAATAGTGGATCAGTATCAACTATTTAAAATCATTCTACAGTCTTTACCAATAATGGATCATTGCCAACTATTTAAAATCATTCTACAGTGATATTGAGGCACTGGTATGCAATTATTGAGAAGCTTCGAGAAAAATGTAATTTTCTGAAGATACTAACAGAGGTTAGCGAAATATTAAATAAAATTCCTCTTTTCTTCGATCCTGCATCAATAATTCTTTATCAATAATGGATTATTATCAACTATTTAAAATCATTCGACAGTGATATGGAGTCACTGGTCTGCAGTTATCGAAAAGCTTAGAGAAAAATGTAATTTTCTGAAGATGCTAACAGAGGTTAGCGAAATATCAAATAAAATTCCTCTTTTCTTCGATCCATCTCAGATAATTCTTTATCAATAATGGATCATTATCAACTATTTAAAATCATTCGACAGTGATATGTAGCCACTGGTCTGCAGTTATCGAGAAGCTTCTAGAAAAATGTAATTTTCTGAAGTTACTTACATAAGTTAGCAAAATATCACATAAAATTCTTCTTTTCTTCGATCCAGCTTCAATAATTCTTTATCAATAATGGATCATTGCCAACTATTTAAAATCATTCGACAGTGATATAGAGTCACTGGTCTGCAGTTATCGAAAAGCTTAGAGAAAAATGTAATTGTCTGAAGATGCTAACAGAGGTTAGCGAAATATCAAATAAAATTCCTCTTTTCTTCGATCCATCTCCAATAATTCTTTATCAATAATGGATCATTGCCAACTATTTAAAATCATTCGACATTGATATGGATTCATTGGTATGCAGTTATTTAGAAGCTTAGAAAAAATTGTAATTTTCTGAAGATGCTAACAGAGGTTAGCAAAATATCAAATAAAATTCCTCTTTTCTTCGATCCATCTCAGATAATTCTTTATCAATAATGGATCATTATCAACTATTTAAAATCATTCGACAGTGATATGTAGCCACTGGTCTGCAGTTATCGAGAAGCTTCTAGAAAAATGTAATTTTCTGTAGATATTTACATAAGTTAGCAAATTATCACATAAAATTCCTCTTTTCTTCGATCCAGCTTCAATAATTCTTTATCAATAATGGATCATTATCAACTATTTAAAATCATTCGACAGTGATATGGAGTCACTGGTCTGCAGTTATCGAAAAGCTTAGAGAAAAATTTAATTTTCTAACGATGCTAACAGAAGTTAGCGAAATATCAAATAAAAATTTTCTTCATTCTTTGATCCATCTCCAATAATTCTTTATCAATAATGAATCATCATCAACTATTTAAAATCATTCGACAGTGATATGGAGCCACTGGTCTGCAGTTATCGAGAAGCTTCGAGAAAAATGTAATTTTCTGAAGATACTAACAGAGGTTAGCGAAATATCAAATAAAATTCCTCTTTTCTTCGATCCTGCATCAATAATTCTTTATCAATAATGGATTATTATCAACTATTTAAAATCATTCGACATTGATATGGAGTCATTGGTATGAGTTATTTAGAAACTTAGAAATTACTAATTGTAAGGTGTAACACCTTTGGTAAGGTGTTAACTTTGTTGACAAGTTTAGGTTCAGTCGATTAAAACACTTAGTTGTGGCATGGTCTCTTGTGGTTCTTGTGAAAGGCCCGCAAATACCGAAATTATCAGGTATTACCGAAATAATCGGGAATACCGAATCATCATGGAATTATCGATAATTACTGAAATTATCTGGAATTTTCAAGAGGAAGCGAAGACAACCCGTGTTTGGTGTATATACGAAATCCTTTGCAATGATTGCAATCCCAAATACTTCGGTCAAACTGGTAATCTACTCAGTACTACAATTAAACAGCATCAATAATAAGACGTGATAGCACATTCTCAGCCACTTTAAATCATGCCACTTTAATCATTTGTCCAATATTATATTAATATCCCATTCTTCGTAGAAATCATTGTTGCCTGCTATAACAGTAAATTTAATTATAAATGTTTAAATACAAGTCTTTTTAAAATAGTTGATAATGATTCATTATCGATAATGAATTATTGGAGCTGGATCAAAAATGGGAAAATTTTATTTGATATTTCGCTAACCTCTTTTAGCACATTTAAAGAATTATTGGAGCTAGATTATAGACAGTGAAAATCCATCACAACTTAATCTTACTATCCATTCAGATATAAGTTAGTTAAGTATATGCAAATTTCTAAGTAGACCTAATCTTCTGAAAGAAATTAAAACATAAAGAATTATTGGAACTGGATAAAAATTGGCAAAATTTTATTTGATATTTCTCTAACCTCTGTTAGCATCTTCAGAAAATTCAGAATTTTCTGAAGCTTCAATTTTCGATCAATTGTCGTGAGTTTATTTTGGCGTGCACTTGAAAGTAGACTAAAAAGCAGCATTTCTGCTTAAATAAGGAAACTTATTCCGTTATATCATACACTACTATAAGACTTACAGTATCTTATATACTATATTATTAATAAATATAAATACAATCTTATTGTCATTAATCATACCAAATTTATAATATTTTAAATTTTATAAAACCAAATTATAATGTAATGCGTATTTAATGTTTTAATAATGAATACAATATATTATTAAATAACATTTTTATAATATAAATTAATATTTAAGCTAATTATGTTTTAAAATATAATTATATTTTATATTTATAAAAATAATTTTCGAAAATAGTTTGTTTCATCCAAATTATAATATAATGCTTTTAAATTTAAATAACAATGTGAATTGTAATTTATAACTTTCATTTAAATGTCATTTTTGTTTCCTTAAAAAAATTATTTTTATTCAAACATAAAAGTTTCTAATAAATTAAATTTGAATGAGGATTGCGACGGTGTAATAGCATTTAAATTAGAAGAAAGATGGCAAAAACCAACGCAAAATTTATTAAATTGAATATTTCGATGCCTAGCTGGCATCATCTTCAGCAATTGTAAGTTGTTAATAATAAATTTAATAATAAATTTAATAATAAATCTTATTTTAACGTTAAAATAAGTCTTGGTTATTAAAACTCTTACAATTGCTGAAGATGATGCCAGCTAGGCATCGAAATATTCAATTTAATAAATTTTGCGTTGGTTTTTGCCATCTTTCTTCTAATTTAAATAAAAGTTTCTATTTTAAATAATTATTTCTATTTTAAATAATTATCTATTTTAAATAATTATTGATTATAATCTTTGATCCAGTTTCAATAATTGCTTTTGAGCCTTAATAATCGCTTTTAAGCATCAATAATTGCTTTTAAGCCTCAATAATTGATCCAGCTTCAATAATTGCTTTTAAACTTCGCTAATTGACCCAGCCTCACTAATTGCTTTTAAGAATCGCAACAATATGGATCAATAATGGATCAATATCAACTATTTACAAAAATCGAAACTTTTAAATAATTGATACTGATCCATTATTGATAAATAATTATTGGAGCTGGAATGCCACTTAAAAATATAAGACCGAGTTCAAAAATATAATACCGAGATGTTGGAGGTTACAGTAGACATTGAACCGAGTTCAGTGTCAACTGTAATCTCCAACATCCAGTCTGATCCCGGAAATGCTCTGAATTTAAAGACTACCAAAAGCGATACGAAATTGCCGCAAATAACCAGTCCTCCAAAACTGATATTCATCAAAAATATAATACGGTCGCCAATAGCGCCGTACTCTCTGCTACTGAAATAATTAAGATTATTGACATCAAAGTTTCAGAACAAATGACATATATCATCACGCTTCTACAAAAGCTGATCGAATCTGTCCTAGTGACTAGTAAGGATACGACAACCTCTGTCATTCAATCGAACAAACAATCATCCTCCAGCAAAACTAAACCGGTCAAATTGCAGAAGCAAGACAGTCATTGATCTATTGTGGTAAATGATGATATTTCCCTAACCAGCCAAGGAGCGGTTAGTGGTCCTGCTATTAGGGCCAGAGGCAGGATAGGTGACCTTCCCTCATCTGAACCTAACTAGTGGGACGACTGTCCCTTCTACGCGAGAGGTGGCTGCTAAAGACTACTTGTATGATCAGTCACAATTTATTAATTATAGACCTGGTAAATACTTTCAACTATTTCATATATATTTCGGCTAATGTCGGTAAGCCCGGTATACTCTTTTTTGTTAGTCATTGGGAATCTGCGGCCTCATAAAACCCACAAGATCTCAGCTATCCGAGCACAATTTTTGAGGTCGTCTAAATATTGCAGTACGAAACTTCTACATATTGTTGAAGATAGACACGTATTTAACATGTTTTTAGATAAAAGCTATCCACCAGCTATAATAAGGAAAACATCAACTTCAATTAAATGCTTAAAACAACTAGCAAATAACCATAACGATAAGAAAATTTATATAAATCTACCCTTAAATAATGATATTGTAAACTCGCACATTAAACGGACGTGTAATAGAATAAATGGCACAGGTAAAAATGTGCTCCTTTATGCCTATGCAGACATCAAAATGGTAAGTAGGTTTAAACGTAAACTCAGGAGAGACTCACGGAACAGTATATCACATATCGTGTACATCCTGCGATTTGAGCTATATAGGACAGACAGGCAGATTCCTACGTTATAAGTTAATGGAGCATGTCCGCACTTGTAGGGATCCTACATATACTAAATGTGCTGTCGCGCAACATGTACAAGAAGCCTTTCATATATTGGACATAGATAAATGTAAAATAATTCATACCTGTGCAGATAAATATACTAGGATAAGCGCTAAATATACAAAAACGCTATTTTAACAGGCAACCAATTAAGTGTAGTAACATTAATTCATCGTAGTCGTACATTTAAGTTTGTTTAATTTATTTTCATTGGTTTAGTAACATTCGTTTTAATTTAATTAAATTTTGAATTTATAAATAATTGAATTGGAATTTATTTCATATGATTTCATTTAATTTTAGATAATGTTTTGGTATAATTTATCTTAGAATTTTTGTTATTCTATTTGAATGCTAGTTTTATTTTGTTTTACTTATTAATTTGTTTTATTTAAAGGTTTTATTCTTGTATTTCATTTTCATACCGTTAAGCTTACACTGTGAATCGTGTAATTACAGAACAAAGGAGCATTACCGCACTGCTGTTGATGGTGTTATTATAAAGCAAGATTATGACTACATTAGCAGCCTGAAGATGGTAACAGTTCCTTACTGAAAATTTGCAATGACAATTATCCTTTAAATAAAATTCATCTGTGCTCTTTATTATGAATATTTTAGTAACCTTAAACTATAAATAATTTCCAAAAGTATGATGAAACGTGATAATTTGAATATTATGATAAATAGGGTTAGGGAAAAATTTGAAAAGGAAAATATCGCTATTTGCCTGTCTGAGAAGGGAGGTTGTTTTGTTGTTTTGTTGTTTTAAATAAAACTTCATACATTAAATTGGAACAATCTCTTTTGAAAGATAAATTCAAGAAACTGAGATGTGACCTGCCTTTAAGTGGCAAGCGCAATATAATAGTTTTATTATGACAATCATGCTTATTATGGGACAATCACTTTATGGAATACTCGAGGTCACTCAGAATTTGGCACCCATTTTTGACAGGCAGAAATGCTAAAGAATGTTTTGAAGAGGAACATTCTATATTTTAATCTTTAAGAGATGAAGAAAGTATCAAGGTAAAGGAAAAGTTGAGTACTCTGCAAGACAAGCTATCTCTTGAAGTTAGAGTCGCGTTGAAATTTGCCAGTGAGAAGGGTGCATCATCATGGCTGCGTATGCCCTATCTGGACGATAAAGAAAGTCGCATGAGCTGCAGAGAGTTTCGAGACGCGATATCAGTGCGATATAACAGTCTGCCGTCAGACAGCTTCACCGTGTGCTCATGTGGAGAGACATTGAGCATGTCACGTGCACTGTCCTGTCCAACTGGGGGACTTCCCATGATTAGGCATAATATAATTCGAGATATTATTGCCGAAACGTAAACCGAGATTTGCCATGATATTGGAGTATATCCTGCGCTACAACCGGTTCATCCAAATATAATATTTGAAGCTGGGACTACCCCACGTGATCCTGGTGCGCGATTGGATGTAGTTGTGAGCGGTTTGTTTGGCACACGTCTGGAGCGGTCCTTTTTGGACATTTGGATATTCAATGCATTAGCTTCTTTAAATGCCAGTGCCGTATTATCGTACGAATATCATGAAAGACGGAAGTCAATGAAATATATTGAAAGTACAGCTTGCTTAAAGATCTCATTTCGTACCCTACATTGTGTCGTCAGTTGGGGGAATAGGAACTCAAGCTACGGCGGTTCTGAATATCATTGCGGAGAAACTGACAGACAAGTGCAATGATCAATACTCTGTTTGTATGGCAAGGATCAGATATCGTCTATTTATGTCACTGGCAAAATCAGCTTCGATGTGCCTAAGAGCAAGCCGATCTGCGTATTGTCGCTAGGATATAACGGTTAGATGCCCAACATCATTAGATACAATGGTTATGTAACCATATTAATGGTTATATGCAGACGGGGGATGCCCCCTACGTCTACATATTAAGTGTAAAGTAGATGTTCACCATTAAGTTTAATAATGGCATAGGGCCCATTTGCAGGTAACCTTAATTGTAAATTTTTCGAATAATTATATTTAAAAATATTTACATACAAGTCGTTAGCTGATAAGCTGTTTTGCCTGATCAAAAAAACATAAAGTTTACAAATTAATATAGGGTAACACATTTTTGAATCACAAGTTGAGCGAGTGATGTGACAGTCGAAAGTTGGCGGGCAATTGATAATGGTGCCTCTTATACAACGCTTTCGAGTGACCGCGTAATGTCCAAAATCTTAATCCAAGGATTTTATTTGGGAATCCATCAAGTTTGTTTACAATCACCCAAAGGCAGGACAAGTCTAGTAAGACAAATCTGTCACGAATCGAGCTTATCCATAACGCACGCAGCCGCATGCGATAGGACATTACAACCCTAAAGCATATCCTTAAATCTATCTCAAGTACCGACTCATAGTCGATCAATTCTCGCTTAGTGGCAAGAAAGCATGCAGGGATACATTACTTCAGATGATGGCGGACTAGTGAAGAAAATAAGATACTAAGCATTAAAGGCGACTGTCTGAGAAATGTATTTTTGATGTAGTACAATGTCCTAGTTGCTTTTATCCTTGCGCGCTCACTATTTAACCGTGTCTTAAGAGAGTGATGAATTATTACACCTAAGCCATTATGATGTTCAACTTCATTTAATAACTCACTACCAATGCGATACTGAAACGACGAGGCAGTCTTACCCATTCTCATCAAAGCACATTTATCAATGTTTAATAGGAGTCCAATGGCTTCGCACCATTCAGTAAGGCAGTCCAGGTCGTCCTGTAGTGACTGGCAGTCGGTAGGTATACGAACAACAGTCCAAATTTTTAAATAATCGGCATATACTAAAACAGGGTTCTTTAAACGCAGGAGCAGGTCACTAAGAAATACGACAAAAATCAGTAGGTCAATAACAGATCCTTTAGGTACACCGGAAATCACCCAGAGCTCTTTGAAAGAACACCACTAACTCCTACTTGGAATGACGCAAAGATAAATTCTTAATCAACTAGATGGTCCGAAAATGGAAACCATAGTGAATAAGCAATGATACGATACCGTCATGAAAGAAACGGTCAAAGGCCATAGAAAAGTCAAAAAATACAGCGTCGATAACATAACCAGAAATCAAGGCGCCCGTCTATATTTCACGAGCTGTTATTAAATTAGTTAAACAATAACGGCCCGGCATAAATCCGTGTTGTGAGTCCGAGAGAATACTGTTTTTCTTAAGATGAAGTCGAATATGCTTCGGGACTAGTTTTTCGAGAATTTTGAAAAATACAAGTAAGGCTAATAGGGCGAAAGTCTGACCAAATAACATGTTGATACTTCTTGGGTATCGGGAATACAATGGCACGCTTCCGTATGTCAGGAATCCATGAATGCTTGAGGCTGTGTCGAAAAACAGAAGTTAGATGCTGACAGAGAGAACAGGCTAAAGCACGAACTAGAAAAGATGCAATGTCATCAGGGCCCGGAGAGCCAATTGGCGAAACCCCCATAATTCACTGTAAATATCATCTACTTCAATCTCTCTCGCGGTCGCGGATGTGAACTAGAACCTCCTGCCAGACGAACTGATTAAAGTCTACCGTAGAGTTACATGGAACCTCGAAGATCTTTTCTAGATGATCAGCAATCTGGGGTTCCACTGTCAGAGCTCCATCCGAAGAGTCATTAGAGTTAATTCCCGTCTGAACGCTTCGGGAACTACGAACGTAAGATCATAATCTTTTCGAATTATATGAAATACATATCGCGATGGTGTTCTCGAATGATTGTCTTTTTTAAATTTTAGCCCGTTACAAAGATTCCGATAAGCAGTGTACTCAATACGAAGAGACAGATCTGTACTAGATCTACGACATAATCTGTTTCAAACTTTCAGGGCTAAACAAACCTAATAGTTGAACCAAGGAGAGCACGAGATACCCGATTTAGGTCGCTGCAATTGAGCGAAAATATTGGACGTTCGCAATGAGCGGGCCACCAATTTTTCATAACTTTCTGAAACAGAATAGTTATACGTCTTGATTTCGGTAGCAAATGCTACTTGAAGTTGCTTAATGTCAACTTTAGACCAATTTCTGTTCATAATCTGAGTGAAGGGTGAAGGTCGATCGTCGTGGCAATGTACATACCATGACAGTAAACAGTGATCACTCTTGCCTTCTGGTGGATGATAGCAGATGCTGGAAATATCAATAATAACTCGTGTAAAAACTAAGCCAAGAATAGACCGGGAGCCGATGTGCGTAGGATGACAAACATGTTGGACCAGCATCAAATCGAAGAGAAAAAAACTACCGAGTTGCTTTTCAATTCAAAGGCAGACAGCAAATTCTGGCCTATCCAATCAATGTTGGGAAGGTTAAAGTCACCGACTAGTAAAAATTGTGTAGAAAAGCATAAACGACATAGATATGGCGTCAGCAAGTTCAATTATAAGAATGATGAAGGGGGGACGATACAATATACAGTCATAAATTTTGATCCTACCTCGAACAATGCAGAACGAAATGCCTTTAAAGGAAGAGTTAATGGAATTCGAAAAAGTAAGTATGTCAAACACACCGATGCTACTGTGAAAGTACGAGGCTATACCACCTCCTAGGTGGTATAGCACCTAGGAGGCATTATTTAATAAATAATGCCTCCTAGGTGCATTATTTAATCCTGACTATTTAAATATGACATTATTTAATCCAAATAATGCAACATTATTTGGATTAAAATGTAGGCATCCACCGGTGCTGAATTCCACTGACGACTTCGAGTTACCGGGTACTCCTTTGAGAAGCATAGAATTTATACAAAGGGTTCTTTTGGATACATATCTCCTGAAACTAGCGGATAATCTTAACTCCATCTCTGCAATAGAAGACTCTCAAATCTGTTACTCATTACTAAGTAAGTGTTGTTCGGCGTCCAGAGTAACCAATCTAATGAGAACAATCGATCATCAAACATTTCGCCCTTTCGCCACTCGATTTGATGGATGTGTCCTGGATTCGCTCCAGAAAATTATAGCTACGCATCGTGACCACAATCATATTGACCAGACAGCACTGCCAACGAGATTAGGAGGTATGGGTTTACGGAGAACGACCGACCATTTAACATCATATTTCGTCGCCAGTGTCGCAAGAGTAGCATCCGTTGAAGGTATCCCTTGTTCGCACTTTCTTGGTTTCGACTATATTTTTCGGATTTACTCCTCACATCCAAAGTACCATCATCCGATGCAGATATCTTATCTCAATCACGCTTGCCCTCGATTGTTGATAACACTACATACGAAAATTTGCTAGTCAGATTAAATCAATTCGACAGAGCGAGGTGTTTGACCGTCGCCCAACCGCACGCATCGGCATGGCTACACGTAATTCCCAATAAAGCGTCACGAACCGCTTTTCCGTCACCCCAATTTTTCGCCCTAATCTGTATGTGGTTAGGGATTCCATTAACGCCCAGCGCTTACAGATGCAGCCGATACTACCGTCACGGCGACCATTATGGGTTGCCCGCTCTAACTTACCAACTCGGAGGCTTCGGAGGTGTCAGGCATGATACTATTCGGGACGTTTTCTTTCGCCACGCCCAACGAGCGAGGATGCACGTGGGTTTGGAAACGTGTCACCTCCCACCGGACTTACAGGATATACTTGAAGATATCCTTCTCTACAGGGATCCACCAGAGGCTATAGATTTGGCGGTGACAAACCCTTTACAACCGACTTACGTATCGATGGCCGCGACGATCGGAGGTTCGACAACACACGCTTACGCAGAAGGCGTCAAATGTCATAAGTATAAACAGCGGGTGGAGTCCGCCGGCTACAACTTCAGGCCAGCAGAAAAAGTCAAAACATTCAGTTCAGTAGACAGTTGACAACAAAAATTCTTTCTCCAATCTACAGCACTTTACCAACTTTTATGGCCTCAAATCCAGGGGGATCTGAGCTCCGCAACCGATCCAACACGCCGCCTTCCGACTGAATGTCCCTGGGTCTTTCACCCCCCTCCGAAGAATCCAATTGGCACGGCTATGCTGGGTAAACGAGAGACGAGGAGCTTAAGAAACTTTAGCATTTGCTCTGGGAGACGTCTTCTCGAAAAGAAGACTAATCCCGAGATAGCCCAGGTGCCCCAAAGGCGCACCTGGGTTTTCCCTTTCAATGACAGATGTTGAGCCCGTTTCAGGACCCACCTAGCTTTCTTCAGGATACGTTTAGGTCTATCCAGGTCAACTTTCGCCGACCAGTTTACCGTAACGGTGAACCACAGGTATTTTACTCGACTTGTGAAGGTGGGGAGTGGTTCAGAGGCAAATATGGAGGAGAGCGCAGAGAGTGCTAATCTCTTAAGTTTTTGCTTTGTAGCAGGGGTGCCATTAAATACGACCACCTACGATTTAGCGGAGGTTAACAAAAGATTGGATGGTGGAAGCTGGTCTTTTAATCTTAAAAAGAACCGGCTGATGTCAGAGACCACGTCTTTACACCTGTGTCCAGTAAACAAGGCTGCTATTTCGGCAACTTCAAAAATTGCCGAAATCGCGTTAAAAATTCAAACAGTGAAAGCAGCTGGTTATCGCTAACAACAGCAGTAACTGCCATAGCAAATAGTGGTGATCGTTTTGAACTTTTTATATAGGCATATACATTTTAAAAAACATTGTAATTTTCTGAATATGCTAACATTAGTTAGCGAAATATCAAAAATAATTACGTTTTTCCTTTGATCCAGCTCCAATAATTATTTATTAATAATGGATCAGTATCAACTATTTGAAAATCAATGTTTAGAGATTTTGGGCCAGTGAAAATTGGAGAAGTGAATGGATATATGATCAAAACGAAAAAATCAAAGCAATTGAAATGTGTTATCTCTAATGTGACTTTGTTTTCCAAAATTTGTTTTCATCGAGGTTATGCGCGGACTTTTGTAATATTAAAAATGATTTAGGAACGATCCAACCTTGATTGACGTATTTAGAATAATTAATAGATAACTTATTTATTTAAGGTGGCAAATGCGTGCAAGCTGCATGCTTACATAGTCTACTATCAACAAAAAACGGCAAAAGTCAAGCAGATAAATTAGTTAAATTGTTTAAATGGATCAAATTTGGCGTTTGAAAGACGGTAGGGAGGTTGATTGGCGTATTCGAATGGGCAGATGATTCCACGAAAGAAGAGCAGCCACAAGGAAGAAGCGGAAGCCAAAGGAGGTAGCGTAGTTTGGGACATGCAAAAGAAAGGAATTACGGGAACGTAATGAACAGTAAATTTCATTATTTTGATGAAACCATTAGACCAAGATTGCATCTTGGACAGACTAAATAATGCAGACAAAAATATCCAATGACCTTTAACAAAAGAAAAAGATGGTCTACTATCTTTCTTTGATGTAAATATAATTAGATTTTCTACAGACATAGTAAAACTAGGGTTTCACAAAAGATTAGCAATTATCCCAATATTGTAGATTGAAGTAACATTATCTCACTTTTTTAGAGCTAATTATTATTCCAATACATACCAAAGCCAAAAGGCTATTCAGGCAGAGTCAAAAAAAATAAAACAAAAGCAAATGGTCAGTCAACGTAGCTAATTAGGGTATTCCAGTGGTAGTGTTGAATGGCGGCATTGTTCATGTATCCATTTGTAGCATCGTGATTTAAACGTTCTCAAACTGGGGGCTGCAACGACTTCCTCAGGCAACGAATTCCACATGTTAATTCCTCTCCTTGAGAGTCTATACACTTTTGGCAATCTGCCAAATCTAAATTTATACAAGACTCTGCTATGTCCCCGCAACTGATCTACCCGCCTAGTGATTACATCGGTGGGATAACCTACCACATCATTCGACATATGCCATATACATAGCATTTCCAAGGATATGAACCTCTCACGTACCGACAACATCCCAATACGACTTAGACGTACATAATAGTCAATATCACTTAAGCCAATACAGAGCCTCGATCCGCGCCTAAGAATAGACTCCAGGTCTAATAGTTCTTGCTTAGTGACAGGGAAACAAGCCTGAATGCAGTACTCCAAGTGTGGCCTGACGATGGAGATGAATAACCTCTTGAACATGTGACAGCTTAACCTGAGGAATGCATTTTTAATACAATATAACGCCCTAGTAGCTTTACCTAGAAAGAAGTCGGTGTTCAACTTTGTTTTCAAGGATCTATGGACAATAATCCCTAAATCCTTATGATGAGACACTTCCTTTAAGACCATATCTCCAATAAAGTACCTTAGAGTTTCAATAGGGCGACCTAGTTGCATGAGGACACATTTATCAACATTCAACCGTAGTCCGGTAGAATCTCACCACTTGATCAGGGAGTTTAGATCATTTTGTAACGATACTCGATCAGCAGGACTTCTAATGATCGACCAAATCTTTAGACCGTCTGCAAACGCTAGATGAGAGCATGATAAGCGGAGTAGCAGATCATTAATGAAGATTATAAAGAGCAGTGGGCCAAGGACTGATCCCTGCGGTACGCCAGAATTAATATTTACCGAATAAGAAAACACGCCCCCCCCACACAAACTCGGAAAGACCTATTCGATAGAAATTCCCTGACCCACTCACAAATATATGAATGAAGTCCATAGTGATACAGTAAAGACACTATGCCGTCGTGTGGTACCCTATCAAAAGCTTTCGAAAAATCAAGGAATACTGTATGAACCTGAAACCCAGCCCCCGGAGCATCAGCCCATTTTTCACGCGCAGTTAGTAGGTTAGTAAGGCATCAACGTCCTATCCTAAAACCATGTTGAGATTCAACCAATATGTGATTACGATCCAAATGATCCCTGATTCTACTAGCAATGATTCTTTCTAAAAGTTTGCAGAATACGCTAGTTAAGCTAATGGGCCGAAAGTCCGCGCAAAAGCTAGCAGGATGCTTTTTGGGAATAGGCACCACAATTGCACACTTCCAACTGTCAGGAATCCAAGATGTGTCTAAGCTGTATCTGAAAAACATAGTTAAATCATTGCTTAGTTCGTTCGCTAGGGATTTGACGAGGAAGGGGGCGATATTGTCTGGTCCCGGAGATGTAAACGAATCGAGCTTCATAACCTCGTTCAACACCTCATCCACTCTGAGTGGACGAACACAACACCGATGAGCAACCGGAACATACTTCCAATTAAAGTCATGCAGTTTGTTTGAGGTCAAAGCCTGTACCAAGAAGCCATCAGCTAAATGTTGGGCGATTAGAGACGGATCGGTCAAAGTTTCAGTTGGCGTTTGGATTGAGCTAATTGTGGCGACAAGTGTTCTGTTGTTTCTTACATAAGACCAAAACCTCCTAGGATTCAAAGATGCATCCCTGGTGATACTATCTTCGTACGAATAGCGTTTCTGAAAGTATCTTTTACTATTGTAAGTATCTTTCTAAGTATCTTTTACTATTGTAAGTAACTTTAATCAACAACTTTTATCAAGTGATTTTTCAACAACTTTTATCAAGTGCAATTTGTTTTAGTAGTTACCTGAAAAAGAGAAAAGCTGATATTATCCGTAGAAGTCTGTTATGTGGTAAATTTCCTACTTGGCCTTTTAAAATTGCTATTTCAAAGGAAATAGCGTTACAACTTCAAATTATAAGACCTCAACTGAAGACAACATATATATGGGTAATTTCCCTCATACATATGGGAAATTGCGATACACGATATCGCAATTTCTGCCTCCAACTGTCCTTGCTTTTCTGAAGAGAGAAAAGCAGGGGACCTGCTTTTCTCTCTTCTACTTGCCGATCTCTATCCGTTTATCAAACCTTACTCCTTTAACGTCATGCAATAAGCCGATGACATCCTCATATATGATCATGCACTCGCCCATCGCATACATGATATCGAAATTTCTGCCTCCAGCTGTCTTTCGCCTATCTACAAACGTCTTTCCCATCTTTGTCTCGTTCTAAACTCAGACAAGTCCAAAATAATGTGGATAAATTGAGTTTAAGATTTTATTGAAAAAATTTCTTGAAAAAATTGAGTTTAAGATTTTCTAATGAGATTTAGAGTTGGATGAGGACTCATGTTGATTTCGCCAAAAGAGAGTATGCTTAGTACATATGAGAATGAGATGGGAATGGCGAAAAGAAAGATATGATGCACGGAGATTTGGAGTGAGTGAGTTTGGAGAACGTTTAGGAAAACAATTAAACACACGAAAACAGTGACGGAGTCGACGCTTAGAAAGACAATAGTAGCAATCGAACAAAGGAGCATGACATGGCGCAAGCACTGAAAACGTGGGGACGAATAGGCCGAAGGTAATTGAGGATCGACGTAAGTTCAGAATCAAACAGAATAGAGAGATCATCGGGAGAAAGATAGTTAAGTGGAAGCGAAAAGTGTAAAGAATTGAGTAAGGTAAACAAAGAATATGGATATCGAGAAGTTTCCAAGGTCGACTTGGAATAGCTAATTTTGGAAGCGGAAAAGGGGGGATGAGGACGAGTAAGAGTGACAAAGAAATGATCGGACAAACCAGTATCAGTAATTGACAAGGAGGTATAGTCATTGAAGCAGTTGGGAACATCAATGATGTCGAGAGCACTGCAGAGAATATGGGTGAGGCTTGATGAGAGTAATTTATAGTTTAAATCAGAAAAAAAAGATTTATTTGAGTGATAGAGTTAGCCGGGAGATCAAGACGAATGTTAAAGTCATCGAGAACAAAATCAACAATAACATATTTCTTCATAATAGAAAAATGCCAAAAATAAAAAATATATTTAAACGAAAACCACATTACAATAAAGATGGCATTGTATATCAAATACCTTGTGATGATTGTGATAGAGTGTATATAGGTCAATCAGGCAGAGTTTAACGAAACGTAATAGTCAACATTAATACTATATAAAAAAGAAATTGGATCATGGGTTCTTATAGATCATTCCTTAAATAATGATCAAAAATAGCGTTTGATAGATTCAAATAGCATTCGATAGATTCTACCTGGTTAGATTCTGAGTTAGGTTCAACATTTCGGACTCGTAATTTGATCTTCGATCGCTTCAAATTTGGAGTGTAGTTATGATATTTTTAAGCAGGCAAGAAATTTATTCAATTCATTGAAGAGGAAGAAGTGGTGTGCATTTGAGAATGCATAAGTTAACAGGTGTAAATACGATTTAAAGGTCTTTTTTCAGTACCCATCAAGTAGAGGGCTGTTTATTCTTCGATTTGTCACTACTTCTATGATATTTCCGCGAATGACCTAGCTGAAGTGTTTGCGGCACACTATTGCACTTCAGTAGAGCCCGCAAATGAACATGAAACTTTTTGTATGGAATATAGTGTGCTAAACACTTACTCTGACACGTGTCTTGAGTTGGACCTTGACAATTTGATAACGCCAGCTAAAGTCTATTCCGAATTACGCCGACTAAAAGCAAATAATTCAAGAGGTTGTGACTTACCACCTTCTGTTTATCTGCGCAGATCAGCGGGCTCAATTTGCGTTCCTCTCTGTGCAATTTTTCGCAAGTCAATCTTAGAAAGATCTCTTCCTAACGTGTGGAAACAGTCAATTGTTCTTCCCTACTTCAACAAGGGAGATCGCTCTTCCGTCAAAAATGATAGGCCGGTGAGCATTACTTGCATTTGCTGTAGAGTATTGGATATGTTTGTACATCGCTACATGGTTGATGTTTTCATGTACAAAAAGTTTAAGTCCTTAGTCAGTACGAATTTCGGGAGGGTTATTCAACTGTTTCAAATTTGCTTGATGTTAATCTGGATTGTACAGCGAATAAGGCACGCTCTACTAATACAGACATTATATTCGTTGGTATTCAAAAGCTTTTGACAGAGTAGATCATGGTCTACTCTAGAAACTTGTCAATAATGAACTCCCAAACATACTTGTTGATTGGATTAGAGAATTACTTCGTGATCGTTGCTTTCGAGTACTTGTCGATCGGTCATTGTCTGTGTCTAAAGAATGTCAGCTTGAAATACCTCAAGGTTCATTTTTGGATCTGATTTTATTTAGAATTTATGTTAACGATTTGTCTGGATGCATTCGCTCTCGATCATGCTTGTATGCAGATGATTTAAAAATATGGCGGCCCATTCATTCATGTGAGTATGTTGATAATTTGCAAACTGACATAGATGATGTGAAGTTGTGGGCGGCGTCTAACAAGCTTGTGATAAATGTTTCGAAATGCAAACACATGCGTATTATCGATAATGGTCGCAAGCAACTAACATCTGTTACAAATATAAGGGCTGTGTTGTTGAAAGTGTCGATAGTTACTAAGATTTATGAGTATGGGTTACCTCTAATTTAGCAACCAAAAAGCACACTGAGCAAGCTTGTGCCAACTCCAATAAAATGATAGGTATGATTGGACCCGCGTTTGTTAGCGTTGATCCGACTGTTCTTCGGCCTCTGATTTAAACACGTATTGAGTAGACTTTTATATGCAGCTCCGGCTGTATACCCACTACTGTGCATGAACATAAGAAATCTATTCAGCAGGGCAACAAAACTAGCACCAACGTTAGCGTCGCTGCCTTATGAAGACAAACGGAGATCACTAGGACTTGAGACCGTCGCATGGACCCGTCAGTACATGAATATATGCGTGGTTTGGCATTTATTTGAACGTCCCCATCACCCTCTTCAAAGTAGGGTTCAATTATGTGATTCAAATGTTCTTAGATGTCATTCTTTGACTATTTGAAGAAGCAGGATTCAGAAATTACGCGTGATGCAATTTGATAGAAGAATTGTTGAGCTTTGGAACAACCTTGATGCAGACACCGTTGGATGTAGTTCACTTAGTACTTTTAAAAAAAGACTACGAATGGATCAGGCAATGTTTCGTGTTGCATAATAGGAGTACAGTGATTTCGGTGGAGAATACAATTCTTGAACGTAACATACAAGTTATAACAAAATGATGTTTAATAATAAACCATATATTGATTTAATAACAAATATTTTGGAAGTGTAGTTTATAGTTCTTCATTATTTTAAATTATTTATTGTTTTTTAACACAATCTTACAAGTAATTTTGTTTTGAATAGTGTTATTTAAAACACTATTATTAAACACTATATTGTTATTCAAAACAATAGTGCTATTTTAAATATTTTGGAATTGTACTTTGCAGTTTATTCATTATTAAAATTATTTACTGTTTTTAATCAATCATATAATTAATTTTGTTTTGTTTCTATTATTATTTTTTATTTTTGTGTTTTATTTTTTTATTTTTGTGATTCCTTTAGCCCATGAAGGGTTTCATCTATAAGCAAACGAATTTAGAGATGCCCTAAACTTCCTATACGGTTATGTCGATCCCTCAAAATATATTTTTTTTTGGAACAAAAAGAACAAATATAGAGTTTATACTATCTTGTTATCCCTATTAACTACTTACAATCTAATATACATACAATTTGCCAGCTGTTACGAGTGATAAGACGTAAATACAAGCAATTACAATCTTCGACGACAACCAACGACAACCTTCGACGATAACTAACGACAACCATCGACGACCATCCGCTTGACAATTATCGACTATCATCGACAACCATCGACGACATCCGCTCGCTACTTACAACTAACGACTACTTACAACTAACGCGAACTACTTACAACTAATGCGAACTACTTACAACTAACGACTTGCAGACTAACGGAGTTTAAACATTCTTGATTACAACTAGAGAATCAACAAGAAAATTTATAAGTGTTCTAGCAAATTACACTGCAAATTCGCCGATATGACTGTAACAAAGCGGAAGCAGCTCAATAGAACGACTGGATATACAAATGTTCAGACTACTCAGGAGTCTTATAAATCCCACCAAATTAAGTGCTCCAACACGGATTGCGACATTTGGACATGTGTGTCAGCGACCGATAGCTTCATCAAAAAGTTCAACAATGCCGATTTCATCTGTGGTTATTGTTCAGCCAAGCTTTTCAATGAGCTTAAGACTCGAGTAAGTTTTAGATCGTCTGGCTCATCTAATTCAGAAGAGATAGACAAATCACTATGTGCAGATGTGCGACCTGCAACTACTCCTTTTCAACGTATCAACTCAGTCATCCTAGACCTATCAAGCTGCATAAACGTAGTCAGTTCCAACGTTAACTCTCAATTGCAGTTTCTCCTGGATTCTCCAGCATGTCTTCATCAACACATGATGTTCACGATTCCCTACCAGCACATAATTCCCGCGAGTCCTCATCAACGAACAATCTTAACGAGTCTGCACCAACCAACAATTTGTCTGAGTGCTCTGTCGTGGATTATAACTCCAACTGTGAGTTGGAACAGTCTATTCCACAGTTAAGTTTAAATGTCGATTCAATCAACCTAAACCAGGCAAATATTCTCTCTCGAGCTGCAACGCCAAATAATTCCTCAGCTGGTTATCGCCAAGTTCGCTCAAATAGGGCACAAACAGTGGTCGAGATCGAGCAGTTATTGTAGCGAATGTTGAGGAGTCATCATCTGTGAATTGTCAGTATCGCATGAATGACGATCTCGATAAGGTTCGTTCCATTTTGTCATTGGTTTTATCGGGTTGCGATGATAATGAAGTGATCTCTTTGAGGGTTTTATCGCTATTTCGTCTTGGAAAGAGTGTACCGGGTAGCTTGAGACCTCGTTTGCTTAAGGTGATATTAAATACTCGTGAGTCAGCTAAATCACTCTTCAGACACGCATACCGTCTGCGTGGATCCGGTATTAGATTTTTACGGGACCTCGACCCTCAAGATAGAGAGAAACTCAAAGCTGCAAAACAAGAACTTCATAGGCGGAATGTAGCAGGCGAAACAAACCTGACTATTCAAAATTTTATGGTAATGCGGCTGCGTGTTCGGGTGCACTGGACGCCTCTTGTTCTTGCACAGCAAGTAGACCCTGTCACCTTGCGTTACGCCGCATTAAACTAGCTATCGGGCCAACAATAATGACGAGTTCACTCCATTTTCTTGATCGCCGTCATTCGGAAGATTTTCAATCTCGCAACACACCTATTTGTGATCAACAAGACTACCATATACCTAACTTGCGTCTCTTATATACAAATATACTTAGTATATCAACTAAGTTATCCGAACTTTCCTTTGTTGTCAAGCAAAAAAATGCGGATATTGTAGCACTCACGGAAACCTGGCTTAATCCACAAATATGTGATGATGAAATTAGTCTAGATGGATACTCTCTTGTTCGTATGGATCGGTTATCTTCAAGAAGTGGTTGAGTCATCATCTTCGCGCGAGATTCTTTGTCGGTAAGACTAATCGATGCATGCGCTGACGAGGTGTCCCTAAATGAGTACATTTGGGTCAAACTAACAGCGACAGATAATCGTCATTTCATTGTGGGCTTATTCTATCGATCACCTCGTTCATCCACAGTGTCTATCTGTAACTCATTGCGAAAACATTTAAGAACTAAGTCATCGGCGATAGTTCTTGGTGATTTCAATATGCCCCACGTTGACTGGATAAACTTCGTGCCTCTACCTGGTTGTGACCCTGAATCAGCAAATCTTCTCGACGCTATTAATGACTTGAACCTTAATCAGCTAATTCACGAATTCACACGCGCTCGTGGACATAGTGCGTCTCTACTTGATATATGCCTATCGGTTGATGCCTCTATCATTGACCGGATTAATTATGATCCACCAATCAGTTCTAGTGACCATCGTATGATTGATATTGTAGTTTCGCTCAGATGCCCTCGTTCAATCAAAACAGTTCCACAAGTCAATCCAATGAAGGCTAACTTTCTCAGTATGGAACGTATACTCAGTACGGTAGCATGGCCCAATCCTTTTATCATTGGTACTAACCCTGCATGGAACCATCTCAAACGTACTCTATTTGGGTTATTGACATTCTTCTCACCAATTCAACATAAGAAAACGAGCATCCGTATTCCAATTTGGTTTGAATCTGAAATTAAGCATGCAATCAGATCACGGGATATCTCATTTTCTGCGTACAAAGATGGTAGACTATCCTTTGATAAATACCGTTTATTGAGAAACAAGGTAACTTATATTAAGAGACTGAAGAGGAAGAATTTCATTTCTAACATATGTCGGGCTGCATCCTCGAACCCTAAGCAGTTATTCAATCACCTACTGCGCCGTAATACTGTGTCAGATAAATTTTACAGCATTGTGAACAACGCGGGTAATTTAATTGTTGACCCTATCAAAGTTGCAGAGCTCTTTTCCGCTCATTTTGCAATTCAAGAAGCGAAGTTGGATTACGACTATTTGTCCCATTACACTCCCAGATTCATTCGATCATGTCTTAATGACATATTTATTAGCGAAGAGGACGTCCGTACAGAGCTACTCAAGCTTCCACATACTCGCGTTTCCGGACCGGATGGCCTTCCATCTATATTTTTCCGCGAGCTGGCTACAGTGTTGACAAGTCCGCTATGTGCTATATTCCAGAGTTCTCTATACTTTGGAAGTTTACCGGATGACTGGAAAAGATCTATAATCTGATCTGTGTTCAAAAAGGTGATCGCAATCAGACTAACAATTATCGTCCCATAAGTCTAACTTCTATTGCGGGCAAAGTAATGGAGAAGATTCTGCTTCGTACAGTAAGTTCACATCTAGAAGACAATAACATCCTCAACGATGCCCAGCACGGTTTCAGACCTCACCGTTCTACGGTAACTAACCTTGTATTCTCCCGGAATAGTTGGTCGAATGCGGTTCAAGCAGGAACGGGAGTGGACACGCTCTTCTTCGATTTATCAAAGGCTTTTGATAGGGTCGTACACCGTATTCTTATCAATCAACTATCGCTATGTGGGATTGACGGTTGCGTTAAAACTTGGATTCAGTCATTCCTAACTGATCGTTACTTTGTCGTGCGCATCAAAGGTTGTATATCTAAGTGGTCAGCAATCACCTGTGGTGTACCACAAGGCTGCGTTCTGAGTCCAATGCTTTTCAATATATATATATATATATATATATATATATATATATATATATATATATATATATATATATATATATATATATATATATATATATATATATATATATATTATTTATTTATTTTACGATTGAAATCGAAATCCAATGAACAGTGACTGTGATTTATTAGAAAAGCTTTCGGCTTTTGTAAGCCTTCTTCAGTTCAATCTGAAATATACATATGCACAATACAATGTCTGCAATATAACAAAAACACAAATCAAGTATCAAAACACAAATATACAGTTCATGTGCTAAGGTAAGTGACAGTCATTATATGTATTTAGGTGTAAATCTGTCATAAGTTGCGCTATCCAGAACTGTTCCCTATTTCTCCTCGCAGTTACGTTAGGCAATTCATCCTCTAAAACCATAACGCTCATTGTATGCCCAGGGTGTTCAATGGAATGATTAGCTGCACCATCCCTACCAGTTCGTCTAGCTCTAACGTCGCAACGTCTAGTATTCATACGAATATTAAGTTGATGTCCTGTTTCTCCGACATACTGAACCGGACATTCAGCACACAAACACAAATATACTAGGTTTTTCGTTTTACATGTGGCTGCACATTTTGTGGTGTACTCCAACGCCGTGACAGAACTACGAAATTTGCTGCCTCTGCATATTTCTGCGCAGCATTTGCATCTATTATTACCGCAGGGGCGTGTACCACTTAATGTACCCTCATGACGTAATTTATTTGATAGTAGATTTCTCAAATTAACACCTTTTTTTAAAAAACTACTTTCAGTTTCTTCCTTGAGCCCGTGATTACATTCAAAGACGCTAATGCCCTATTGAGATCACCCTCCAAAGACAATAAGGCCGGATGATAATCGGTTACAATATAACATCCACCCCCTCATCCTCCGACGGAGATATTCGACTAAGCAATTCGCATCGATCCATTTTGCAAACGTCTTTGACTTGACGCTCGATTTGATATTTCTTATAACCACGGGCTAAGAACTCATCTCTAAGCTTATTTAATGTTAATGCGAAATCGTATGATGTAGAGCAAATTTTCTTAGTACGAATCATCTCGTTTCTGATCATCAATCTTTTTATTCTCAGATGATGTGCACTATTAGCATGTATAAATGTACGAGTTCCCACAAATTTACGGTATACAGTAGTTTGTCACTTTTCTTGGGAATCCAAATAAATCTTTACATCTAGGAAATTTATGCCATGAGTATCCACCACCGACCGTACAAATTTAAGCTCAGAAAAAGCATTGAGATCATTTAAGAATTTAACGAGCGATTCCTCACCGTGACTCCAAATACCAAAAATATCGTCTACATATCGCACCCAGAAAGTTGGTCTTAGCTCCCGCGAAGCTATGAAGCATTTCTCTACGTATGCCACATACAACCCTGCATATGTTGGTCCTATCGGGCTACCCATTGCAGTTCCCCTAGTCTGTCTAAAGATCTTATCATTGAATGTGAAGGTGTTTGATTCCATTACCAGTTCTAATAGAGTGCATGTAGTTTTTATCTCCGAGTCATCGTATTCCGCTGCTAACATAAGCTGTTTGACGGCATTAACGCCATTACGCAAGATGATGGAGGTAAACAACGACTCCACGTCCACAGTAAATAATATACTATCAGAGTTAAGCGACAGTTTAATACCTTCAAATTTTCTTATGAATTGATCTGTGCTGTTAATAAACGAAGGGCATTGCCTTAACAAGGGATATAAGTTATCATGTAAGTAGCGAGCTAATTTTTCCGTTGATGTTCCGCAATTTCTAATAATAGGTCGTCCCGGACAAGGAGTTTGGTTCTTATGTATCTTAGGAAGAAGATACATATATCCCAAGATAGGATTATCAACCAATAACTTACTTTTTACCTCGTTGTCTTTCACTAGAGTGGAAATGACAGTGTGAACCTCATCAACGATACCTATATGATCCACCAGCTCAATTCGCTCATATGCATCCCCACTCAATTGGCGCATTCCTTCAGCAATGTAGTCCATAGTAGACCAAACTACAGTTTTGTTACCCTTGTCTGCCGGTAGTATCATTATATTTGGATTTGACCTTAATTCCCTAATTGCATTCATCTGGGTTTTTGACATATTTGATCTACTACGTTCATTGGGCTTAATATTCACATATTTTTGTATTAAAGGCGAGCTTAGAAAATTATTCTTTGTGTTTGCGGCATCATCCCGGTCCGAAATGCCCTCTGTTATCTTGGTGGCAGCATAACGAATGTGTCTAATTAAATCCAAGCGTCCAAATTCACGAGGGGACGGAACAAAGTATATTTGTGTTTGTGTGCTGAATGTCCGGTTCAGTATGTCGGAGAAACAGGACATCAACTTAATATTCGTATGAATACTAGACGTTGCGACGTTAGAGCTAGACGAACTGGTAGGGATGGTGCAGCTAATCATTCCATTGAACACCCTGGGCATACAATGAGCGTTATGGTTTTAGAGGATGAATTGCCTAACGTAACTGCGAGGAGAAATAGGGAACAGTTCTGGATAGCGCAACTTATGACAGATTTACACCTAAATACATATAATGACTGTCACTTACCTTAGCACATGAACTGTATATTTGTGTTTTGATACTTGATTTGTGTTTTTGTTATATTGCAGACATTGTATTGTGCATATGTATATTTCAGATTGAACTGAAGAAGGCTTACAAAAGCCGAAAGCTTTTCTAATAAATCACAGTCACTGTTCATTGGATTTCGATTTCAATCGTAAAATAAATATTTCGAAAGTATTCCAGAAATGGGATCTCGTGTGCGGTTCAACAGTAGCATAGAATATATATATATATATATATATATATATATATATATATATATATATATATATATATATATATATATATATATATATATATGATATGATTGATGTCATATCCAGTGAGTGCGCTCTATATGCCGATGATTTAAAGATTTGGCGTCCAATACAAAGCACGCACGATGTAATTGAGTTGCAACGCGACGTAGACTCAATCACCAAATGGTGTCGTGCAAAGGGACTGGTTTTGAATCCTAACAAGTGTAGTCATATGCACATAGGTCCCATAAAAATCGTAGGGACATATGCGATAGAAGATGCAAACATCGAAAAGGTTTCATGTTTCAGTGATCTGGGCGTGATCGTAAGTGAAGATATAAAGACACGAGTCCACGTCCAATATGTCGCATCCAAATGTCGACGTATGCTAGGTATGTTAAGACGCTCGTTTGGCCAACTCGATCCAGTTAGTTTTCGCATTGCCTACTCTGCCCTTATAAAATCGCACATGTTATACGCGTCCCCTGCAATACACCCACAGCTCCGTGGCGAATTGGAAATATACGAACGGATATTACGACAAGCAACCCATCTTGTGTCTTCAGTGCGTGGTGTCAACTATACCCAGAGACTGGCATTGTTGAATGTACACACTGTTGAACGTTCGCTGTCTGACGCCGACCTAGTGTATGTATGGCGGTCACTGTCTATACCTGGACATGTTTCGAAGTCTATGTTTACAATTCGTCCACCGGGTCGACTACGAGGCCACAGACTTATGATAAAGCGCAGACTCCGTCCCAAAACAAATTGTGTTACGGTAAGTGATCGCATTGCTGACCTGTGGAACAATCTTCATGCATCGACAATCGACAGCGGTTCCGTCCAGAAGTTCAAGGCAATCATGAAATCACGATAATGACAGTTTCACCTTTTATTTCTTTATTTTCTGTTTTTTTTTATGTTTTGAGCTATGTGATCCAGCCAATTTAAGCTTATGCTCCTGGGCTGTTGTAACAATAATATGCCGAAGGAGTAGGTGCGGTTGAACGCGCTTATTTCTCGCCACTGATTTTATTGACATCTGGAGGACTCGGTAAAGAAACTGAGACACTAATGAAGCTAATTGCCACCAAAACAGCCAACCTGCTAACCTGGGCATATGCCGATATAGTTTTTAAAATTAACCACGATACTGCCTTTGAGATTGCACGCTCTGTTTCCGCATGCCTCCGTGTATAAAGATTAAGAAGAAGATAATAAATATTCAAAAAATTTATTACATCTAAACATAAATTATAGTTTCGTGAATTGCAGGCTTATTTGCGGGAACCATTTCTTGTATAATGATATAAAAAACAGTTATTGTCAAAAAAATTGTTTTATGTCTGTTGTTTCTTTTTGTTCAGTTTGATGTTTTGATCAAAGAGGGGCACAGCTAACTGTTTGAACTTCTGCGATATGGTAATCATATAACTAGTTAATAATATATGTTTTTATTACAGGCTCGCCATCTATGTAGGCTTACCGAAAAAAAAGCTAGTAATAATTTGTCAGAGATTATCGTCATTCAGGAATCTTAATAATTTTGTTGCCGGAAAGGATTTGTAGTAAATTTTACTTCTCACGTAATTTTGCTGGATATGGTTAAGCTTTTGTGTGAAGTAACCAGGTACAGGCTTTAATTGAAACTTTTCTGTAAACCTTTTTGTTTAGAAAACCTCCTTGACAATTTTCTCAAGTGATTTACTGAACAAAATTTCGGGTTCATTTAGTTCTCCACCTATTAGCCTTGAACAACGTTTACAGCTGGTCCATATACACAAATTGATGTTTTCACCTCACTACGAAAAGATGGGTACCAATACAGTATTAATGGATAAATCAATGCAATATAAAATGTCATTAAATCCTCACTGGAGCATTCAAGGGACTTTATTCTATCCATTAAGTATTTTCTTAAAAGGCATTTGCTCCGGTAATTTGAAAATGAGACCTCTATGACAAATCGCGATAAATTTTAACTCAAAAACCTGTATCGAATCTTTGTGGATGATGTGAAAATCGTCTGATTGAATGAATGAAATATCACATGACATTTTACGTTCAATAAACGGAATTATCTCTACAGATTTGTTGCTGTCCATAATTAATTTGTTTTTCATAAGTCATTGTTAATTAGATAAAGCTCTTACGGAGCAACAAATGTTGAGGTATCCTTTGCAACTAGTTTTATAACTGTAATAACATCGTCTGCATACTTGATCATTAAGTTTGATGATAGTTCGATTTGAGATGGTTATTGTATATAACCATCAAAGCTGGTGAAATTACTGATCCTTGTGACATCGGGGCCAGTAAAATTAATTCCCCCCCGAGTTAAGTTTATTAAAATAGAGCAAAAAATAGACATAAACTGTGACATATAAAGCATTAAAAACCAAGTTTAATCGTATAACTAAATAGGAACATGGTAGTGATTAGTAACGATGCAGAAGTTAAACATTAGCTAACCGACTTTTTCAAATTATAACAGGCGTGATAAGATTATCATTAGAGGTACTCTAATTGGCAATGATGAGACTCCCTTTTCTAAGTAAAAATATTTTCCACGCTGCTGATAATAAATATATCTTCTAAAAGCTTTACTCCACATTTTTTAGACCATGCCATATTAAGTTTTCTATCATTGGGTTATTGTTTGTAGGTGAGGCATATGCAGAATGTAAAAACGCAAAATACTATTATATAAAGGGCTTTGACCAAAAAGGCCATTTTGCCAGCTCATCGTACATTACAACACATGAAACAAACATATCAATTACAACCAAACCAGGGATAATAACTTCCAATGTTGCCTTGATCAGCGTGTCTTATCCAAGTGTTGACCATGGCTTTGAATTGGCTCAATGATGACGCAGTCATGATGTCGTGAGGCAATGCTTTCCACAACTTTCTCACTCTGTGTGACAATCGCGATACCATTGTCGACCTTCCAATTTGTCTTGCGCGTAACGCGAGAGAATGACCCCTGCGACTTCGTCGGACATTCAATTCAACACATTCACTTGGGTAGCCATCTATACCCTTTACTCTAGACCACACCGCAAACAGATCCAGAACGAGTAGTCTGGATTGTACTGATATAATGCCTATTGAAGTTAAACGATCGCTATAACTCATCATTTTACATCCTCGAATGAGATTGCTGCCACGACGTACAATTCTCTCCAAATCCCTCATTTCAACTCTTGTGGAAAGGAATGATACCTGGATAGCATATTCGATATGGGGACGATATGGGACGAACAAGCGCATATTCGATATGGTGACGAGCAAAACACTAGGAGATATTGACAAGAAACAAGTTTTAATCAGATAAATCATCTTTCTTGCTGAACTGCAACGTCTTTCAGTATCCATTCTAGTTTTAAGTGTCGATTGTATAAGTATGCCAAAATCACGAACCTGATTGGTCGAAATGATACTATATGTCCCGACACTATACAGCTATGTTGACTGCCGCGGATCACCCTTATTGAATACCAGCACCACTATCGCACTCTTTCATTCAGACGGTACCTCCATGCTATCCAGAGATGCCTGAAACAAGCGAGTGACCGAATGAGCCAAATGTTGACTCAACACCTGAGTAGATGCAAATGAATATCATCAGGACCTGAAAAAGATGAAGACGACAAATGTGATAACCTCCAAGCCACATCATCCACGTTGATTATAATGGGAGCACTAAAGCACGTAGGAAAACTAACTGTCTGAACATTATCTTCCATGGTCGAACTAGCATTGTGTAGGTCAAATGCGTTAGCAAACTCATTAGCAACGTCAGAAGGAGAATCAAGAAACTTACCGTTTGATGATAATCTAGTAATTGCACAGTAAGTACGCGTACTTTGACGAACATATGACCAAAAGCGTTTGGGCGAGCTATTTAAAGATTGCACAATTTGATCCTCATACTCCACACGTTTCTTAATTCTGTGGCCTTTATATGCATTGCAAGCAAGTTTGAATTAAACAATCAAATTACCTTTGTGCCCACACTTTCTGAACAAAGTGTTGCGTCTTTTGAGTGCTTAACGTAGACTACTGTCAAATCACGGAAGCTTCTCCGTCAATTTGCTTTTACATCGAAAAGCAAATTGGATGCGACAACAAGAACTGCAATGTTTGGACTCACGTTGCCATTCCTTTCACTGACGAGGACAACGTTTCAAATCGGAATTTCCTCTGCGGCTTCTGTTGTGCTGCCCTCGTAGGTAAGCTAATGAAGAATGACCACTCAAACGGTGGAGACGTTCTGAACGCTAACAAAACAGATTTGTGCTCAATTAATAAACTTGTAATCTCTCAGTCGACTCAGACCGCTGTTATACATGGAACATCAACAAACGACAACATATCTTCCAATCTATCGTCGTCATCCGTTTGCTTACTAACTCCTTCGTCATCTATGAAACCCGTTCTTGAAACTTCTCTCACACACACTCCTCATTTAACTACGGATAAAACTTCCCATAATCTTCATCTTCCTAACAATGCAAACAGTAAAGGCCTTCATCTCGTACCTCATTTTTCCTATTCATCCCCACATCTAAATACATCTCATACTTCTTTCTTCTCTTCACGTACTCCTTACTCTACCTCTACCGTATCACTTCTCAATAATTTACATCCTTCTGTCAAAATTATCTCCAGTAACATCTCCGTTCAACCTATTCAGCAATCCACTTCTGTCACACATGCTCCAACCGTATCACCTATCAATAATTTACATCCTTCCGTCAAAATCATCTCCAGTAACATCTCCGATCAACCGATTCAACACTCCACTCCTGTCACACATGCTCCAAACTATCTTAAATCTTCACTTAGCACCCCGGTCATTCCCACGTCTATCTGCTCTTCTGCCTCTACTGCTACCAGGTCTTTCCGTCCACCACTACGTAATCGTTTTCCTTCGCGCGATCGATGCATTATCATATCTAATTTAAAGGTTTCCGAATCTGCTTCTCCTCAATGTCGCCTCGATGATGATGTATCTGCTTTCAGGTCTATCCTAGCAACCATTCTTCCTGATAATAATCCATCCCTCTTCAATAATATCGCTCCTGTATCTTTGATCCGTTTAAACAAATTTACTAAATCCAATCATCTCAGTCCTCCACTCCTAAAGATTGTTTTCCGACATAATTCACATGCATCCTTGGTACTTTCCCAACGTTTTAAACTTCTTACCACTTCGTCTACTAGTCGTATCTTTCCTGACCGCTCCCCATCTGATATTGCCCAGCTCAATTTAGCTCGCATTGAGAAACATCGACGTGAAACAAACGGCGAGTCATCCTTATCTATACGTCAAATCAATGGAAATTTTCACGTTGTACACACAAGGCCAAAATTTCGATGGTGTCCCATCTCTCCCCTTGTCTTCTTCGCTAGTCTACCCCTAGAATGCACATTAGCATTCGGAATCAAACAATCGAAGCAAATGAGATCGCCCTCGTTACGAGTGGACGCTAATGCCCAAACGGCATTTTCCGGACAACTCGAAAATCCCGAATAACTAGGTTATCTTCTCCCTCCAAAATGCGACGATTCAACTCAATCCTAGCTTCCCTCATCATGATTCTTTCCTCCATCGAATAATCAGGACGGATACGAACTTTATAACCACGCAATTTGTTCGAAACAGACATCACGAATCTAGCCTGTTTATTAGTTTCAAATACCACCCTCAACAACCTCGGAAAATCCAACCGCTTACCTAAAAGATATAGACCAAGCACCTTAATTTGTCCGACAAAGTCGCGGATCTTGCCTGCACATATCTAAGTTAGTACGGAATGTACATGGTCTAAATCTGCGTCCATTCTTCGCTGCGTGGTGTATTATGATGGAGCATCAGGCACATTCTGAAAGATTAGGCATCGATTTCGCGAGGCGCTTTATCCGATTGATTCGCTTTTTTTTGGTTTACCATTCATAATGTGACTTGAACTAAAATTGTGAGGGTTACGAATATGCGATGAACTTCGCTCTTCCCGATCATTGTAACTGTTTGCCATCAAATCTCCAGACACTTTGAGACCATCAGCATCGGCAAGTGCAACCAACTCACGACTTGTCGCGACTACTTGATTTCCAGATGTTTTTGCAGTTGATTATGAGTCCGATTCTATGGAACGCGTGCTATTTGAGAACCTGGCAGTAGAACAATCAATCGATTCGGGTTGATCACGCAGTTCCTCGTTTTGGACTACACGAGTATTCAGAGAATAAGCGGGATGTGATTTGGTTTTCACGGAGATCGTAGGGCGGCAAGGGCGAATTTCATCACTGAATTCTTTGACACCTGGAAGATCAATTCTTGGCCTGCGAGGCTATTGCTGGAGATGATCTGGTGAACCTCTTCGGTCACTGTACCGCACGTGCGGGAGAGCTTACTGCCTCTTGTCCAGATGCGACTCGACCTAGCCTGTTCGCTAGTATCTCTCGACTAATTGATAGGTGCACATAAATTATATTATGAGGAAAGGCAGAGTTTATTCAATGCCAAGTGATTCGATTGGTAAGGTTTTGAAGAAGATGAGATCAACTTTGTGATTTGATTTCTGAGATCATCAATTTGTGCTCGAAGTTCATTGATTTGATATGTTACTCAGAGTCTACAGTGAAATGGCCACTGTTCACTGTCTTATATTCAATAGGGTGAACAACGATGCTCCAGCGTTGGCTATCGTTTTGATCGCAAGGCACCTGTTTTTCATAGCACTGCACTGTTTGGTCAGGGACACGCTGCTTTCTGAAAGCAGCGTGTCCTGGAAAATGACAGGTTTCACTTGTATATTATTTATCTCAAACGTTTTTTCAGCGGATTGAATTGACAATTCAAAGTTTGTATGATATATTTTATAGATATATTTCTGTCGGCGTGCGGAGCTAGGCTACGACTGTAAGTTTTTATAGCCAAAAGATTTTAACCAGTGATTTACCGATAAAGAAAATAAATCGTCTCGATATCAGGCAAAATTTGAATTTGTGACTTAAACTAACGAATTTTGAAACTGATCTAAAATCATGTAAGAATTTATAATAACCAAGACAATTTTTTAATATCAGCAGTATCTATTTGATTCGTTTTCCAAATATGGTTTTATATTGAAATGCCTTTATTTACTTTTTCACATCATCCTGAGTATAAAGATCTTAACTATCTCCAGGGCTAACATAATTTGTTTTAATCACCATTTGAATATATTTCTTCCACAAGTTTAAAAACAAGTTGAGTTCGCTACTCCGGATGGCGGCTCTTGCATAAAATACTAACCCAGAACTACAAAAGATTTTTGCAATGTTCCTCACCTTTCAAACGTTTGCTAACCAACCTAGACCGTTAGATGCTAAGTTAAGTCCTTTTTTATATAGTTTGCATGCATAGTGACGATCCTTCACTGAAGCTAATGTAGGAGATAAATTGCTGCCGAGAATTCTCAAATTTCTACTCTGATACCAAATAACTTATATCGATTGAACGCCGATTTCTGACTTCGTAATAATATATGTTTACGTTTCCATTATTATTAAGACGGAGATTAAATGTTCCGCTCTCTCAGAAATCATGTGTCTTTAATATTTGTATTCATTCCGGCTGCATTTGTTTTCAATTCTGGCTAATTTGAGTGTAATTAATTTGTTTTCATTTTTGATGACGCAACTTTGAGTTCTGCTCGCTATGTTGTCTTGTATTTTTTTATTTTTTTCTTCAAAATAATAATCCATTTCAAGTTCTTTAACAAGTGTACTGTTCAATATCTCGGCTACTTGTTCGATGATTTCTCAGACAGAATGAACACATCCTTGCCAATAGAATACTTATTTTTGTACGTAGCCATGTAATAGATGATACATAATCTCACTTTCACTTAACCGCCATTTTCCTTGCTATATTCCTTAAACATATATTTGACACGGTTCCTATGGCATTAGTGGCAGCCCATATTAATGAACAGAATCCACTGTGTTCAATTTCCCGAATGCTTTCGTCGTATTTCGCGTACTTTCGTTGTTCATGATAATAAAAAGTTTGTTATGGAGATTTTTCAAGATAGGGGAGCATGGTGTATTAAAACTGAGGGAATTTCAAAAATATCAAGAGCCTCGAAGATGTGTTAATGATTAACGCTATGGAACGCATGTAGATTTTTTAAGATAGGCAGGAGCAAGGTGTATTAAAACTGAGGGGACTTCAAATATCTCAAGAGCCTCCAAAATGTTTTAATGATTAATGTTATCGAACGCCGCGTATAAGTAAAATTAGTATAAAATCATCCCTCCGTAGCTAGATCCGGACATGAATCTTGAAGTGAGCGCACTACTAAAGTGGAGTCCTTATAAGGTTGAAAACCGTAATTGCTCGGTGGGAATATTTTTTGTCCGAACAAAATTTCCATATTTTCTTATAAACTTTTTATAGATCATAAGAAACATGTTCCACAACATGATCGATCTGACATTGGACTGGAAACTCTAATTGAATTCGGAATAAAGATGATGTTGCCCTGACCGATCAACATTCAATCCTCCTCATTCTGAGATAGCATAGTGGAGGAAACCCACTTTATGTACTCGAGATTTAATAATTTGATTACTGCTACCGTTGTAGAGAACCATTTGACGATATCTTAGCTATAGGTAGTCAGGCTTTTATTAAATCGTCAACCGAAATAACGTAGCACACATTCACCGGTTCAACAACGAGGAGCATGGAAGCGGCTTGGGAGCAAGTATCGAGCAATTTGCAAAATAAGTTTTCCTTTATTTATTAAAATCTGCTTCACAGCCTTTTGTTATCAAATACTTTGCCAGATACTTCAGTTATGGAAGTTATTATCTTTAATTATGTTCCATCACTGCTTAGAATACCTCGCAGCCGTCTTTAGTCTAACAACTAAGATTAGGCTACTGAGTCTACGTATATTAAATTATAATTTATATCTCCGAGAGCTAATAAGCTTCAGTCTCATAATTGTAGATGTTGAAAAAAATCCAGAGTTCGATTACAAGTAGAGCAGACTTCCTTATCGCTCCTATACGAGCTGATGGTAGCCGGTAGCACTCATTAATAGGGTGAACTACCATCAGTCGTTTCGGCTGCCTTGTGGTATAGTAAAAAGGCATCTCTGAGAATTTGCTAAAGTGGTAGCAGGGACCTAGCCTCCTTAAGCTAACCATGTGCTTTCCGAATCATCATCATTTTATTCGGCAGGAATTTTACTTGCTGTCGTTGCTCGCTTTCTCACATAATTCTTTGGAGAATACATTTTTATAATTTTCGATCAAATTGTGCTAAACTGTGCTCCGGGAGCAAATACACTTTAGTCTCATAATTCTAGATATTGCCAAAAGCCCGGGTTCGATTACAAGTAGAGCAGACTTCCCTATCACTCCTAGACGAGCTAATGGTAACCGGCAGCCCCATCAATAGGGTGAACTCATACCAGTCGTTTCGGCTGCCTTGTGATGTATTAAAAAGGCATCTCCGAGAATTTGCTAAAGTGATAGTAGCATGGACATTACCTCTTTAAACTAACAATGTGCTTTCCGGATTATCCTCATATTATTCGATATGAATTTTACTTGCTGTCGTTGCTTGCTTGCTCACATGATCCTTTGAAAGATTCATTTTTATAATTTTATAAAAATTTTGTTAAACTGTGCTCCGGGAGCTAATAAGCTTCAGTCTCATAATTGTAGATGTTGCCAAAAACCGGAGTTCAATTACGAGTAGAGCAGACTTCTTTATCACTCCTAGACGAGCTGATGGTAGTTCACCCTATTGATGAGTGCTGCATGCTACCATCAGCTTGTCTAGGAGTGACAAGGAAGTCTGCTTTACTTGTAATCGAACTCCGGTTTTTGGCAACATCTTGTATTATGAGACTTAAGCTTTTTGCTCCCGGAGCACAACTTAACACAATCAGATACAAAATTATAAAAATGTATCATCCAAAGGATCCTGTGAGAAAGCTATAGCAACGACAGCAAGTAAAATTCCTGCTGAATAAAATTAGGATGATCCGGAGAGCGCATTGTTAGTTTAAAGAGGCTAGGCCCATGTACAACGTTAGCAAATTCTCGGAGATGCCTTTTTAGTATATCACAAGGCAGCCGAAACGACTGATGGGAGTTCACCCTATTGATGGGGGCTGCCGATTACCATCAGCTCGTCTGGTAGTGATAAGGACGTCTGCTCTACTTGTAATCGAACTCCGGTGTTTGGATACATCTACAATTATGAAACTGAAGCTTATTAGCTCCCGGAGCACAGTTTAACACAATTTGATGTAAAATTATAAAAATGTATCCTCTAAAGGATCTTGTGAGAAAACAAGCAATGACAGCAAGTAAAATTCATGGCGAATAATATTAGGATGATCCGGAAAGCACATGGTTAGTTTAAAGAGGCTAGCCTCATACTACCACGTTAGCAAAATCATTGAGATGCCTTTTTATGTATCACAAGGCAGCCAAACAATTGATGGTAGTTCACCCTATTGATGCTTGCTGCTGGTCACCATCTGCTCGTCTAGGAGTGATAAAGAAGTTTGCTTTACTTATAATCGAACTAAGGTTTTTGGCAACATCTACAATTATGAGGCTGAAGCTTATTAGCTCCGGAGTACAGTTTAACACAATTTTTATAAAATTATAAAAATGGATCTTTCAAAGGATCATATGAGGAAGCAAGCAACGACAGCAAATAAAATTCATGCTGAATAAAATTAGGATGATCCGGAAAGCACATGATTAGTTTAAGAAGGTAATGCTTACGCTACCACGTAAGCAAATTCTTGGTGATGCCTTAATATATCAAAAGGCAGCCGAAACGACTGATGTTAGTTCACCCTACTGATATGTGCTGCTGGCTACTATCAGCTTGTCTAGGAGTGATAAGGACGTTTGCTCTGCTTGTAATCGAACTCCGGTTTTTGGCAACATATAAAATTATATTAAATTATATATAAATTAAAAATAATGATAAATAAAATGATTTAATTATAATAAATTATTATAAATAATTAATAATTTTTATATTAAATTCTATATAACTTATATCATGTTAAAATTAAAAATTGAAATTTAAAATAAAAGTATATTTTTATGATTTAACTAATAAATAATAGACGATTTATCATAATAAGGATTCGAGGTCATTAGGAAGAACTGCTATCTTCTTAGGTTTCGACCCTATTCCTGGACTTAACTTAGCAGCGGAATCAAATACGCGCTAATGATGTATTTCCACTGATGAAATTTGATTATCTAGTATCTTATTAGATACAAAGTATATTATTTATTATTCATCCATAAATTCTTTTAGCTTATGAGTTTAAATATATTTTTATATATTTAAAAATGCAGCGTGGATACTTTAGTATCCACGCTGCTCTCTCACACCCCGGTCTCCATCCTATCCCACTCTGCCCAGTCTACTCTCATCCTTCCGGAACTCTTTCATCTTCTCCCTGTCTCACCTACAGAAGTATCATCTGTCCTCATGTCCTTGCCCAACAAAACCTCACCTGCCGATCCCCTGCCTACCCACATATTAAAATCCATATGCTCATCGATATCCCCATTTCTCACAACCTTGTTTAACTCGTCCATACGCAGTCGTATCTTCCCTTAACACTGGAAATCCGCGATCGTTCGTCCCCTCCTTAAGAAACAATCGCTCGACCCCTCCCTTCCTTTTAGCTATCGCCCCATTTCACTACTCCCTACTCTTTCTAAGCTCTTAGAACGCCTCATCTTAATACAAATCAACGCTTATCTCTCCTCATCCAACCTGTACCCTCCTTTCCAATCCGCTTTCCGCTCTAATCACTCGACAGAAATCGCATGCATAAAAGTGTACAACGACTTACTCATTTCTCGAGACAAGGCTCTATATAGTGTTATCATCTCCCTCGACCTCTCCTCCGTATTCGACATTGTCGACCACTCCGTCCTCCTTTCTCGCCTTCGTTATGATTACGGCTTTTCTTCCTCCTCCGTAGCATGGTTCGCCTCATATCTATCCGACCGTTCCTTTCGCGTCTGTTCTAATTCATCATCCTCCCCTCCCATCCCTATTTTTTGCGGGGTTCCACAAGATTCAGTCCTAGGTCCCCTGCTTTTCTCTCTTTTGCTTGGCGATCTCTCTCCATTTATCAAACCTTACTCCTTTAACGTCATGCAATACGCTGATGACATTCTAATCTATGCTCATGCACCCGCACATCGCATACAAGATATCGGCATTTCTGCCTCCAACTGTCTTTCTTCTATCTACAAACGTCTCTCCAATCTCCATCTCGTTCTAAACCCCGAAAAGTCCAAAATAATGTGGATCCTCCCCCGTAAACCAAACATATCTCCTCCCACTGTATATTTTGCCTCATCGATCATCCCCATAGTCCACAATCTCACTTTCTTAGGCTTCCATTTCGATGATCACCTTTCCCTTAAACCCTTCGTCCGTGACAAGGTCCGCTCGTCTAACTTAATTCTCCGTGACATCCGCCGTATCCGCCCCCTTATCGACTTCCGTTCTTGTATGTCTCTTCTTTCATCGCTTCTTTTCCCTAAAATCGATTACTGCCTTAGCCTTTTCGCCAATTCTCCAAAATCCATCATCCTACCCCTACAACGAATAATCAACACCGCCGTTCGAGTGCTCTTTCGTCTCCGTCGCTTCGACCACACATCCACATATTTTGCCTAACTCTCCTGCCCCACCATCCACATCCGCATCAAACTCCTCCTTTCTCGTTACTTTTTGTCTCATCGCTGTCGGCTCCCCATCGTTCATCAACCTTCCTTTCTTAGACGATACTCGCCCCACCTCTCTATCGCTTCGTTCCTGTCATACCATCTTACTCCACGTTCCTAATTACTCCAACAACTACGGTCTCCGATCCTTCCTCGTCGCCGCCTCACTCGCCTGGAATCAACTCCCTCTCGACGTCCGCCGCGCTCCCTCCTTTATCACATTCAAACACCTCCTCCATTCACACATTCTCGACACCTGATTCACAGTTTTGTTTTGTTGTGGTAATGTAAGCGTGCGCTGGCACGCATTTTGCCACGTTAAAATAAATCCTTTTTTTAATAAATGATCATAAATTTTATAGTTTACATTTAGTTTTAAAAATATTGTGTTGATTTATATATTTAACTATTTTCTGTTTGATTCTATAAGTCAATTTTTATGAATTGACCAACAAATAACAGATAATGTAGCAGAATAAGGATTAGATGTAATCATGAGGAACTGCTATGTAAGCAGATTTCGGCCCTTATTAAATTTACAAAATCATTTTTGCGTGAGCATTCATGCATACCATATAGTTTTAAATATATTACATTAAATAATGAAATTTTAAGAATTTCAACAATTTGTAACGATATTGGCTTTCTTCAAAATCATTTAAATAATTTAATATATGCATATTTTAAACTAGGTTACTATAAAAATAACATCAAGCAGAAAATAGTAAAATATATAAATCAACACAATAATATAAAGAATAAATTTAAACTCTTAAGTGGCAAATTTTTATGGATGGATAATAAATAATATACTTTGTATTAGAATAAGATACTTGATAATCAAATTTCATCAGGGGAAATAAGCCATTAACCTGTATCTGGTCGCGCTACCATGTTAGGTTGAGGAATAAGGGCTACTCACAGCTATTTTTCAGCATTTTTGACATATCAGCATTCTTGACATAACATCATTTTTGACATATCAGTATTTTTGCCAATCGAAAGATGGTTAGAAAAACATAGATTCAAGATATAAAAGCTATTACTTCTAAAACGCGTTTATTAATGGATGTATTGGGTTAAATAAATATTATTCATAGTTTTAAGTAGTAGTATAGATTTAGGATCACAACCAGGAAGTGGTGCATAATTGTCGTCCTAATCAATATGGGGCATATTGAAATCTCTCAATAAGAGGATTGATTAGCCATTTACTAAGTTACTTAATATTGAAGATCTGATGGAAGTAGTTGGAGCGAAAGGGGAATGATAAAATTCATATAATTTTAATTTAGTATCATTTCTATCTGTAACATATACCCATGCGTACTCACAAAGATTTGTACTGTCATTTTTTGTTGATAGAACATGTGTTGTGAGGTGGTCCTATTGTAAGATTTGTACTGTCATTTTTAGTTGATATAACATGTGTTGTGAGGTGGTCCGACATCCTCTAGTATGTCGTTGTGGTCCACATCCTTACCACGACATACTAAACGGTCAGAGTGTATAGTGAAGAAACCATAATTTAAGATTTCTGCGTCGAGGATGTGATGCTTTAACCAAGACTTAGTAAATACGAGTATATTAAAGGGTGTACATCTAAGCATAGATAATATTTCGTAACGCTCATTAATGATACTTAATACATTAGAGTAAAGTATACGAATTGAATGACTGGAATCAGACATAGGAACACACCCGACAGTTTTGTTAATATGGATGTTTACTTGATATGAATCTTAATTGCGGCACAATGGCTCCGAAGTTCCTGAAGTGTTCTATCGTTGATGGTGGGACGAATCCAGAAACGAGAAGTTTTGCTCCATACTAGATTAAAATTTGTAATAGTAAGGTTACTCTACGAATAATCAATCCGGCTTCTGTAAGATGGTATCCGTACTGCAAAGCAATTTTTACCCATATATTTGTTTGATGGCACCTTTGTATTTATGATGTTTTAATCGATTATCTAATGTCTGGGTTGTGTAACCATGTATTTTGGTTGGCTGTCGCTACATTCAGCTTCACTACATGTGAATTAGTGATATCGATTTGCTCTTATTATTAATCAGTAGGCGGCGTAACTTCTTAATTCTGTAGAATATCCGTAATTCAACAGTTTTAGTAGAATCGATAGTAGTTTTTAATACACTTCTCAATTGGATCTCTTGTAGCTTATGTCTGCAATGCATTTGCGGCTGATGATAAATTAACACTTCTGCGCTGCTTGTATCGTTTATTTGGCTTGTCTGGTTCGTGTTCATTTGCTGCATGAAGTTTGTTATTGTTTTGCCAACTAGTTGCAAGTTGTAACCATTGTTAGTTAACATTTTTCTAATTTTGGCGACCCTGTCATTGAACAAATCTATATTGGAGCAAATCATGTTAGCTCGATGGAGCATTATTTTGACGACTGCTAGTTTGTAGACGGCTCGTGAGATAATTGCACAATTCATGCAAAATATTCATGCAAAAATATTTGATCCTCTATCTTACCCTTCCTACTTTTCTCTACGCCGTTCACATCTTATTTTTATACTAAACGTAATATCTTTTGGCGAAATCAACTCGAGTCATCTTCCAACTCTAAATCTCATTGGAAAATCTTAAACTCAATTCTTTCATGATCATCTACTTCTTGTAATATAAATCCCGATGAATTTTCTTCTTATCTACAAACTAAGCCATCCACGTTACTTTCCCTACTACCCATAACCCCCTTGTACCCACTCTTCTCTTTAAATACCTCCCTCCCAGAACTATTCCACCTTCTTCCCGTTTCGTCTGATGAAGTTTCTTCGGTTCTGCTGTCATTACCTAATAAAACCTCTCCTTCTGACCCAATTCCAACTCACTTGCTTAAAAATATCTGCTCCTCTATCTCACCCTTCCTAACCACATTGTTCAACTCGTCCATCCGTAGCCGTACATTTCCTTCCATCTGGAAATGCGCCACTGTTCGTCCTCTCATCAAAAAGCAATCTCTCGACTCCTCACTACCATATTCGTACCGTTCAATCTCACTTCTCATTAACCCTCTCTAAACTCCTTGAGCGTCTCGTTCTTAAGCAAGTTAATACATATCGCTATTCCTCTAACTTATTTCCTCCCTTCCAATCTGCTTTTCGCTCTAATCACTCTACTGAAATTGCCTGTCTTAAAGTTTATAACGACTTACTCATATCGCGCGATCATAAATTATGTAGTGTCATAGTTCCATGTCATAACATGTCATAACTTCCATGTTATGCAATATGCAGATGACATTCTCATCTATGCTCACGCACCTGCTTATCGTATTCATGATCTTAGTGTTTCTGTTTCCAGCTGTCTTGTCTCTATTTCCAATCATCTTTCTTCCCTTCGCCTTTCTCTGAATCCCGGTAAATGTAAAATCTCGACGCTTCAGCTCAGAACATCCCTCCGTATCATTAAATTCTACAATTCTTCCTATCGTTGATAATCTCGTTTTCTTAGGCTTTCATTTCGACAGCCGACTTTCACTTAAACCTTTCGTTAGTGATAAAGTACGCTCGTCTACCCTGATACTCCGCAATCTCCGTCAAGTTCGTAGATTGATCGATTTACCTTCTTGTATGACTCTCATATCTTGTCTACATTTCTCAAGACTTGATTAGTGTCTTAGTCTATTTTCCAACTCACCTAAATCCACTCTTCTTCCTTTACAACCCATCATCAACGCTGCAGTCCGAGTTCTCCTCCGTCTTTGTCGTTTTAATCATACACCCCACCATCTTGTTTCTCTCCATTGTCCTACCATTTATTGTCGTGTTCAAATTTGTCTTCTTATCATTGCTTTTCGCCTTATAACTTCTCATACCCCTTCATTTTTCAACCTTTCTTTTCTCGACAATTCTCGAACTGTGTACTTTGCTCTGCGTTCCCGTAATTCTCTTCTTTTACGTCCCAAACTACTCTACCTCTTTTGGCTTCCGCTCCTTAGTTATGGCTGCTCCTCTCTCGTGGAATCATCTGTCCATTCATATCCGCCAATCAACAACAATGCCGTGCTTCAAACGCCAAATCCAATTCCATTTCAACAATTAACTAATTAATCTGTGACTTTTGCTGTTATTTTTTGTTAGTGGTTATGTAAGCGTGCATTTGGCACGCATTTGTTACGTTAGATAAATTATTATGCATTCATCCGATTTGGTTATTTTAATATATACGTAGGTTTCAAATCGATTTTGTAATCGGGTGATTTTAATATCTAGGAAGCTTATAAGATTGTCAACCTCATTCGCGTAAGTCAATTTGAGGCAAGAATCAGCTTCAAGTGCAATTCTCAATTTTTTAAGTTCTATCGGCTCGTCATAACTGATAAATATATCATCGACGTAAAGGGTATATACTTATATCGGAAGCGTTTTGCTTTTTGCGAATACTTTATTTTTTTGGTGGTCCATGTAAAATTTTTTGAAAGTAGTACCGAGGACACATCCCATTGATACACCATCAATCTGTCGGTAAAGTTTACCACCAGGTGCGATGATAGGCATTCCAGATGTGTACATACGTAAAAATTCCCTTAGAGTGGATTCAGTTGTTTTTTTTTGGGGGGGGGGGCGGTTGGAGAAATATATTTTGGTTACGATATACATAGTCACATATTATATCAATGGTTTCGTTGACTGTTATATTTGTGAAGAGGTTTGTCAAGTCAATATATGTAATTAATCGTCCAGGTTTCGTAGTTGTAATGATGTCGATGAATTCTTTGGTGAAGTTTATGCAATATGTGCTGAGTAGATACATCGCGATGATTCGGTTAATTTGATTGGAGATATCATATGTTGGGGTTCCTATAGTAGATATGACTGCCCTTAATGGAGGTCAACAATATTCTTATGAATTTTTGCAGTTCCATATATAGCCATGCTTTTTATGTCTTGTACTTGTGCATAATACGACTGACGTTGGTGATGTCCGATTTAAGTTGTTTTGCTTTACAATCGAATTTTGTCTTTTGATGTATTGGTCCATGGTCTTTACCGGTGGTGATGTTACCTCTTCAAATTTTGTTTCATCTGAAATTAGTTCATTTATTTTGTCTAGGTACATCCCCTTCTTCATTATGACTATTGTGCTGCAAACATCAGCTTTAGTGATTTTTATATTAACATTTTGTCGAAACGTTTGAAATCTCATACGTTCCTCTCTGGATCATACGTCGTTAGTATAGTCAGTTGGTGCTATTAATCCGAATCTCTTCAATTCGCATTTTAGTCGATAGTTTATGTTATTTTTTTTCAATAGATTATTGCATCATAATCTGGAAATCAAAAAAGCCTACTTTAAATTATTCTTAATCACTGTTAAGATTATACCAGTTGAAAAATACAAAACTTATTTAAGGTAAAAATATTAAATTATAATTTTTGAAAAGTTAATATTTTAATAAAAAATCTAAAAATTTTGATTTTTGTTTTAAGTGGTAAAAAATGCACAAATTAGTTACAATCATAAGTTTTTTATTTCGAATTTTTGATCTTAATAATGGAAGCTATAATTGAACCAGCGATTTTCTTCGTTGCATTGAATTTACAAAATGATAAAACAAGATAAACATTTCCAAACAAAACTTTTTGTTTCTAATGGTGCGAGTAGCAACTAGCGAAATATAAAAATTAATTTATGTTTTTATCCAAAAATTCCGAATTAAAAAATGGGTCAATATTAGATATTTTTAACATTCTATTAACTTGTCCAATGATACATTCGATGTGCGTTGTACAGGGTGTTTAAACATCCAGAGGGATAATTCTATTAACTATAACTATTTTGAGATTATATGATTAAACTTATGGCTTGTTGGGAATTCATATAATCATTTTCAGAGAGATCATATGATCACTATGAATATATTTAAAAGGTTATTGCTGCTATCATATTTTGCTTTAATAAATAAATTAAAATAAAAGTCATGAAAATCTCCTGTAATCAATACATTGTCCAATTCATAAAATCATTAGATTAATCGCAATAATTCAAAATAACGAATGCTGATCAACTAAATTTGGAAGTTTAGAGCAGGATCAATAAGCAGTTGGCGAAATATAAAATTAAGTTACTGCATTTTTAATCATGTCCTAGAATTCCCATGACTATATCACTAATAACGTATGTTATTAATAAAACGTAAAAAATCACACTCTTAGAAACGTCATACTTGTTATAAAACGTATTTGTTATTATGTAATTAAATATTTTCAAATGCATTCTAAAATTATTAAATTATTTTTGATATTTTTCTGAAGAATTTACAAAATTTCGGTTTTTAACTGGAGTCGAATTTAAAGTATGAAAAACATTTATAAAATTACGATATTTTGGACTATATTTTGGTATATAGTATAGATTAAGCAGATAAATGACGATTGATTCTTATTTAAAACGATTTTCAAGATAATAGATTTCTAAAATTTCTTTACAATTACGGAAGTCGTTAAAAGGAAATTTAAAAAATTTAATTTAAATTATTAGTAAGTAATTTAAATTATTACTTGCTAATATATAAGTCAAAGGTCTATAAAATTATATTGTTAATCATAATTTTGTCTACACATGAAAATTTCAATCACTATTTGTTTATATGAGGGAAAATATTAAATTTTTAATTTTATAAACAAATAATTAAAATTAACTGTATAGTACTTTAAGTGATTTCTCTAAAAATTCCTAGATTAAAAGCGTATCATTACATAGTATTTTGTGAAATAAAAATTTGTCAAAACGGTTTATCCTTTTTTAATTAAATTTGATAAAGAAATAAATTTAACCCATTAGTAAGTAATTAAATTTATTACTTGCAATTATATAATTCAAAGGCCTATATTATAACAACATGTCTATAAATTACTATTAAAATTAATATTATGCTAAGATATTTCATTAGTTAAGATATTGATTAACTTGCCAATATAGTTAACATTTGTATGTATAAAAAACGGTTTATCCTTTTTAAATTAAATTTGATAAAGAAATAAATTTAACCCATTAGTAAGTAATTAAATTTATTACTTGCAATTATATAATTCAAAGGCCTATATTATAACAACATGTCTATAAATTACTATTAAAATTAATATTATGCTAAGATATTTCATTAGTTAAGATATTGATTAACTTGCCAATATAGTTAACATTTGTATGTATAAAAAACGGTTTATCCTTTTTTAATTAAATTTGATAAAGAAATAAATTTAACCCATTAGTAAGTAATTAAATTTATTACTTGCAATTATATAATTCAAAGGCCTATATTATAACAACATGTCTATAAATTACTATTAAAATTAATATTATGCTAAGATATTTCATTAGTTAAGATATTGATTAACTTGCCAATATAGTTAACATTTGTATGTATAAAAAACGGTTTATCCTTTTTTAATTAAATTTGATAAAGAAATAAATTTAACCCATTAGTAAGTAATTAAATTTATTACTTGCAATTATATAATTCAAAGGCCTATATTATAACAACATGTCTATAAATTACTATTAAAATTAATATTATGCTAAGATATTTCATTAGTTAAGATATTGATTAACTTGCCAATATAGTTAACATTTGTATGTATAAAAAACGGTTTATCCTTTTTAAATTAAATTTGATAAAGAAATAAATTTAACCCATTAGTAAGTAATTAAATTTATTACTTGCAATTATATAATTCAAAGGCCTATATTATAACAACATGTCTATAAATTACTATTAAAATTAATATTATGCTAAGATATTTCATTAGTTAAGATATTGATTAACTTGCCAATATAGTTAACATTTGTATGTATAAAAAACGGTTTATCCTTTTTAAATTAAATTTGATAAAGAAATAAATTTAACCCATTAGTAAGTAATTAAATTTATTACTTGCAATTATATAATTCAAAGGCCTATATTATAACAACATGTCTATAAATTACTATTAAAATTAATATTATGCTAAGATATTTCATTAGTTAAGATATTGATTAACTTGCCAATATAGTTAACATTTGTATGTATAAAAAACGGTTTATCCTTTTTAAATTAAATTTGATAAAGAAATAAATTTAACCCATTAGTAAGTAATTAAATTTATTACTTGCAATTATATAATTCAAAGGCCTATATTATAACAACATGTCTATAAATTACTATTAAAATTAATATTATGCTAAGATATTTCATTAGTTAAGATATTGATTAACTTGCCAATATAGTTAACATTTGTATGTATAAAAAAATAATATTTTTTATATTTCCTGATATAGACACCTAAGTTTACTCTAATGATATCATTCCGCGTGAAATTCATTTTTATACATATAAGCCCGACGCGAAAGAATGACGAATAACGTTTCGTCATAACAATGACTCATCAGTGCTAGATCCCTCCCACTAATGGATGCAGAGGAGGACTGCCAGTCCTCCTCTGCACCTAATAGTGGGAGGGATCTGGTACTGATGAGTCATTGTTATGACGAAACGGTATTCGTCATTCTTTCGCGTCGGGCTTATATGTATTACACTTAGTTTTGTAATTTATTAAAATATTTACTTGTAGATTCTAACGTTTACCACAAGTTTTGCTATGAATTGAACATATAATTTCTAGAATATCGTTTTGTTTATGATCAAGCTATGAAAAATGAGTTTTGAATCCCGAAAATACTAATTTCTTTTAATTGCAAATCATTTGGTTCATTAATACTGCCAAAGGTCGATCTAAAATTCTTGTCTTCATTTACCAACATTTATAATCTTTTCGTCAAAAATGAGTGGAAGTGGTAACAACAATCAATCGACAATCGGGTCAATGCGTACTTTATCTACTCCAGGTATAGTATTTTTATTAAAAATAAAAAGTTCGAAATGTGATTTTTAATTAAAAACAGTAATTTTAAAAGTAGTTTTTAACAGTAGTTTTCAACATTTGTTTTTGACAGTAGTTTTTAACAGTAGTTTTTAGCAGTAGTTTTTAACAGTAGTTTTTAACTGTAGTTTTTAACAGTAGTTTTTAACAGTAGTTTTTAACAGTAGTTTTTAACAGTAGTTTTTAAACAGTGGTTTAATTGCACATTAAAAAATAAATCTAAATATATCTTTATATCTTTCATATAAAGATATTGTCAAAAGTTCAATAAGAGTCAATTATTTTTTGTTTAAATTTTTAACCACTACTGCGGTCATCATCAGGAAAACTGATGATGTTTTCCTGATGATGACCGCAGTAGTGGTTGAAAATTTGTGAACAAAAAATAATTGACTCTTCTTGATCTTTTGACAATTTTAAATGGAGTCTGCTTACACAATATAAAGATATGAAATATATGTAAAATATACAATAGTTTTATAATATTCAAAAGTAGGGACATCTATATTTAGACAAATTAAAGGTGTTTCAATGGGAGTTAATAGAAGCCCAATTATATTTGACTTGTTTTTAAGCTTTATAGAATATGAATTTGTTCAAAACTGTTTAAAAAATAAATCTAAATTATATAAAGATATGAAAATATATGTTTCGATATATTGATGATATATGTGTATTTAATTCTAATAATTTTTATTCAATTAGTGAACAAATTTATTCAGGTAGTCTCATTCTTAATAAAACCAATATTAATGATAAAGAAGGTGTATATCTAGATATGAACATTAAATTAACATCAATTAAAACTACTTTTAATTTATATCTTAAAGATGACATATTTAAATTTACAATAAGCATATTTTTGCATGAGCATTCATGCATACCATATAATATAGAATATAATTCATTAAATAATAAAATTTTAAGAATTGCAACAATATGTTATGATATTGGCTTTCTTAAAAATCATTTAAATAATTTAATAGATACATATTTTAAACTAGGTTACTATAAAAATAACATCAAGCAGAAAATAGTAAAATATATAAATCAACACAATAATATTAGCTTTATAGATTCAATATATCTTTGATATATTGATTATATATGTGTATCTAATTCTAATATTTTTTATTCAATAAACGAACAAATTTATTCAGGTAGCCTCATTCTTAACAAAACCAATATTAATGATAAAGAAGGTATATATCTTGATAGAGCATAATAACATTAATTAAAACTACTTTTAATTTATATAAAGATATTTTAATTAACAAGAAAAATATTTTTACATGAGCATTCATATAAAAAGTATTCATGAGCATTCATGTTATATTAAATATAATACATTTAATATTGAAATTTTAAGAATTGCCATAATTTTAAGATTTGCTTTAAAATCATTCAAATAATTTAATAATATTTGCCACAATATGTAATTATATTAGCTTACTTCAAAATCATTTAAATAATTTAATAGATCCATATTTCAAACTAGATTACTATTAAAATAAAATCAAACAGACAATTGTAAAATATGTAAATCAACAAAATATCGAAAACTGCTGGTGACAGACATTATATTAATAAGAAAGACTTTCAATACAACTTTTCTAATTAACACGATCAGGAAAGTTTAAACCTGCATGCTTTTTTACAACCTTCATCGGGAAGCTTAACCTGGAATGCGCCCTACCACAGACGCCTAGCCTACTATGAGGCGTTTCGACGTTAGTTTACTCATCACTACAGGGTGGTCTCATCAGTTGTAGTGATTAAACCACCCTGTCGACTACAACATAAAAGGTTTTATTTGTCTATATTTAGACAAATAAAATGTGTTCCAATGTATTTAACTCTAAAATTTTTTGAAAATATCCATTTTCTTATTTCTTTTATTAATAAAATCTTTATGGAACGAAGAATAGTATTTTTATTTAATACAACAAAACGTTAATGTCCGATATTTCAATAGCTACTTCTATCATCGTCAGGAAACTAGTTTACTGACGATGATATCAGTAGCTATCGAAATATCAGACATTAACGTTTTGTTGTATTAAATAAAAATACTTTTTTTCGTTCCATAAAGATTTTACTAACATTCTTTATTCAATAAGCGAACAAATTTATCCAGATGTCCTCATTCTTAATAAAACCAATATTTATGATAAAGAAGGGATATATCTAGATATGAAGATGTAAATTTACATCAACATTCATTTATATCGTAAAGATGACATATTTAAATTTACAAGAAACATATCTTTGCATGAGCATTCATGCATACCATAATTTGATATGGTTACATCTAATCATTTCATTTCCATACGATGATAACTGCAGCTGTTTTAATGTCATGCTATCTGCCGACATTTAAATAGATATCCATATATATGCTACAAAAATTAAACCATCAAGTAAATATAAATATATGGATAAAATTGAATTAATATAATCCTTAAACATTTTGATAAATCAAAAATTTTTAAAAGTAGGGACATCTATATTTAGACAAGTAAAAGGTGTTCCAATGGGTGGTAATAGTAGCCCAATTATAGCTGACTTGTTTTTAAGCTTTATAGAATATGAATTTGTTCATAAGTGTTAAAAAAAATAAATCTAAACCATATAAATATATGAAATACATGTTTCGATACATTGATGATATATGCGTATTTAATTCTAATAATTTTTATTCAATTAGTGAGCACATTTATCCAGAAAGCCTTATTCTTAACAAAACCAATATTAATGATAAAGAAGGTGTATATCTAGATATGAACATTAAATTAACATTAACTAAAACTACTATTAATTTATATCGTAAAGATGACATATTTAAATTTACAAGAAACATATTTTTGCATGAGCATTCATGCATACCATATAATATAAAATATAATACATTAAATAATGAAATTTTAAGAATTGCAACAATTTGTAATGATATTGGCTTTCTTCAAAATCATTTAAATAATTTAATAGATACATATTTTAAACTAGGTTACTATAAAAATAACATCAAGCAGAAAATAGTAAAATATATAAATCAACACAATAATATAAAGAATAAATTTAAACTCTTAAGTGGCAAATTTTTATGGATGGATAATAAATAATATACTTTGTATTAGAATAAGATACTATATAATCAATTCATAAAAATGACTTTTATTTTAAATTTCAATTTTTTATTTTAACTTGATTATTTTTGCATAAGCAATCATGTTTCTTCTATTTCTTCGCGTTTGCCCACTCAATTGCAGGGTCCGCTGGAACATTCATGCTCACCATATAATATAAAATATAATACATTAAATAATGAAATTTTAAGAATTGCAACAATATGTAATGATATTGGCTTTCTACAAAGTCATTAAAATAATTTAATAGATACATATTTTAAACTAGGTTACTATAAAAATAGAATCAATCAGAAAATAGTAAAATATATTAATCAACACAATAATATTAAGAATAAATTTAAACTCTTTAAGTGGCAAATTTTTATGGATGGATAATAAATAATATACTTTGTATTAGAATAAGATACTAGATAGTTATTTTAGAGGAAATACATCATTAGCATGTATTTGGCCCCGCTGCTATGTTGGGTAGAGTAGAATAATGTAGCAGAATAAGGATTAGATGTAATCATGAGGAACTGCTATGTAAGCAGATTTCGGCCCTTATTAAATTTACAAAATCATTTTTGCGTGAGCATTCATGCATACCATATAGTTTTAAATATATTACATTAAATAATGAAATTTTAAGAATTTCAACAATTTGTAATGATATTGGCTTTCTTCAAAATCATTTAAATAATTTAATAGATACATATTTTAAACTAGGTTACTATAAAAATAACATCAAGTAGAAAATAGTAAAATATATAAATCAAAAAAATATTTTTAAAAATAAAATATAAAATTTAAAGTAGAATGTTGTTATGGATGGTTGCTAAATAATATGAAGTGTTTAAATTTACAGGAAATTTTTTTTATTTCTGTGGTGCACAAAATTTGGATTTAAAAAAATCATAATCTGTTAATATAAAATGTTTGTTAATTAATTATAAATGTCATTTTAAAACAATAAAATGCCAAAATATATGCTTTTTTACGGAACATTCAGAATTTGTAGTGAAATAATTTTTAAATAAATAATATCAAATCAGTATATCGATTTTATTGTTAAAAATCAATATTTGCAAATATATGGCGTCTGCTGTTCAAAATCATTTAAATAATTTAATAGATACATATTTTAAACTAGGTTACTATAAAAATAACATCAAGCAGAAAATAGTAAAATATATAAATCAACACAATAATATAAAGAATAAATTTAAACTCTTAAGTGGCAAAATTTTTATGGATGGATAATAAATAATATACTTTGTATTAGAATAAGATACTAGATAGTTTTATCAGAGGAAATACGTCCTTAACACGTATTTGGCCCAGCTGTTATGCTTGTCGACGAATAGGTTCTGAAAACTAAATTTAAACTTTTAAGCAGATAATGCTTCTATAAGAAGAACTACACTATATAATCAAATTTCAATATTGAAAATACGTAATAAGCTCTGCCTCTTACTAGGAATAGGATTCGAAAGAGAAATGCTGGATTATATAAATTCGTATCAAGATATACATACAAAGTTAAATGACCTGTTTTGAATTTCTTATCCTGTAATTTACAAATGAAGGCATATAAATCGGATGTTCTTACAATTTAGAAATATTTAAAATTATTGGATATATTTTATTTTATTTTATACAATTTTTCGTCTTCCTTTTAAAAAAATAAACATGATGAATTCGTTTCGGTTTAATCACAACGGTGATTCATCATTAATTTACTGTCAAATTAAATAATTAAATAATTTCCTAAATTAATTATTATTATATTTTAATTAATTTATTCAAATTAATTAATAATTTGAAGAAATTATTAATTGAAATAAATTTTTATTTTTTATACAATTTAATTATTTTGACTGAAACTTTAAGATTTTTTTAGTAATTGTTTTTTAAAATTATTACTATTAGATAGGGTTCCGGCATGCCTTTAATTAAGAGCTTTAAAATTTAACTATTTAAAAATGCGATAAAATTATAATTTTTTTTCCATTTAGCTGACTATGGTCTTTTAATCTCAAATAGGGACTTGGATTCTGCTCTTTATGATCCAATGATCATGTCATCTGTAGAAGTAGACGCTCTGCAAAATGCACTTGGTATTTTCGATTCAAGTAAATGTAATATCAACAATTTACAACAGTGCAGCTCTAATGGGCACGTAAGAGCTTCTTCTGTTGGGTCCAAATTGCTTGCCTTTTACACAATTGCGAAAAATTCGAATCGTACCAATGAACAGCGTGCGGATGTATTCGATAAAGCCGCTGAACATTTAGAGCGAGAAGATAAAATTCGATACGAGAAAAGTATAGAATCCGTAAGTGACGCATTGAAGATGAAAATGTTGAAACAGATCAATAAAACTGAGTGGATGATGCCAGCATTTGATATTGACAGTTTAGCCAATAGATTACATTTAGATCGTTCTCAATAATTCAAACATATTTTAATTTGTACTTAAATTAAAATCTGACACTTATTTAGTAGCAAACAAATCTGCTAACTTACAGCTGGAAATGTTCATTTTAGCAATCACATGTCTTTATCTGAATATTATTTCGGTTTTGTATAAATATTAATCTAATATTTTTGTATTTAAATATTGGCAACATGTCTTGATCAAAATTATGACAGTAATCTGCTTCTAATTAAATAATACCGAACTGATAAGGACATTCTCTCTTTACCCCAATGTTATTAAGTCTAATTATTTAGGTCAGACGCTTAAGTTTAATTTTTAATTTACAGTTTATCGTAATTGACTGCTAGGAGTTAAATCAATCTATCTATAGTCTCTTCAACTAACAAGCGTTCTACACGACTCTTAATTTCATACCGGCAAAATATTGACGGGTTTGTATTAATCTCACCGCTTGTTGGTAATGGTTTGACTAAGATCTCTTAAATGATTTTAACGGTAGAGTGATATCATGAATGCAGAGGGGCCACTGAAGACATATTACTTTACTAAAATTGGTCTTATATTATCGTAGAATAATTGGAACGACATATTTAAACAAACGACTATTTAAAAGTTAAAAAGAACAAGAGTTTTATTAATTGTCTGATTATATCGGTATAAGAATTTGTCTATTTGTTTAAATTTGATCAAATTATTGGTATGAACATGGAAAACCTCATAATGACATATATATATATATATATATATATATATATATATATATATATCCTGTAGGTTTCATAAGTCATTACATTGGGTGAGAATTTGATTTAGTTTCGGAGGTGGTACGTTCTATAAATATTTTGCTTTTAATATTTAAAACCAATTTCTTTAAGTTTTATTAAATATACTTTGCTAATTATGTTTTCTTCAAATATTTAAAGAACAAAATTTATTTAATTTTTCTAAAAGAAACTTTTTTTAAATATTTTGCTTTAACTATTTAAATAAATTTACTTTGAGATTTTTTAAATATTTAAATAATTTTAAATATTTAAATTTATTTTATTTGATAGGCAAAGTGTTTAGCAGTTTTAAATGCCAAAGTGGGGATATAGCATTTAATAGCTAGAATTTCATCATTTTTGTGAGAGTCGATTCGTCTATTGATTTTTTAAAAATTTATTATGAATTTTCTTAATTAAATATTACAAAGATTTTTAAATATTTACAAAAATTTTTGAAAGAAAACTTCTTTAAATATTTAAAGAAAGCACTTTATTTAAGATTTCTAAAGACATCTTTCTTTAAATATTTTACTTTTGATATTAAAGAATTTCTGAGTTTTATGCTAGAAACTTTTTAAAAATATTTTTAATCAAATATTTAAATATTTAAATTTTGCTAAGATTTTAAAATGAAACTTTTTTTAAATATTTTACTTTAAATATTTAACGAAATTTACTTTGAGATTTTTTAAAGATTTAAATAATTTTAAACATTTAAATTTATTTTATTTGATAGGCAAAGTGTTTAGCAGTTTTAAATGCCATAGTGGTATATTATTCGGCCGTAAATATTTCAAAAATTTAATTGAATTTTCTTAATTAGAATTTTAAGTATTTTAAAATTAATTTCAGCAAGCTTTATCATGAATTTCTTGGACATTCGATATATTCTAGTGTATTTTATTTTGCTCATATTGAAGTGTCTACTAATTGCCTAATTGTTGTGATTCAATTTAACTGTATCTACTTTTCCTGTTGTTTGATTTCTGTAATTGCATATCTGCCGAAGAGAAATGCCGAACGAATGCGCAAAGAAGCTATGTGAGTATTGCAGTTTTTTCAGAATCATGAATATTATAATTATATGACCAGTTGAGGTTGTCGCCCATGCATATCCGGTAACCAGCTTAACTATTGTAAATACTTCTAAACAAGTTGAACCGTTGGTAGTTACTGGCTGCAAAGATGGATCTTTAACAATGTGGACTGCTCGTAAGCCTACTCATATGACTGTAACAGTAAAATACTTTGAATGATCATTTTCACTTTCAACAAAACCATTTAGCAATTGATACAAGCCGGACAGTACATAGACCAATCTGGTTGTAGCGTTGTTAGAAGAAGCAGTGTGGAAAACGAAATTCTCGCTGGCTTCGAAAAAGGAGGCATCGCAGTTCTAGGGATCAATAGTAATAAAGGTTAGTTTATCACGTTTTACTTGAACACAAAACATGCCTTTATGATGCATTAAATCTGGATTTAAAATTTCAAAAACGATTATTATTATATGATTTGCAAATTTATTGCTCTTCGTTCCATATAACTTACAAATTTAACAATGAATTATATAAATATTTTTAATCAATTCTTATATTTAAAATTTTAAAAGTTAACAATCAAATCAGCTAACTGAGTCTACGTATTTAATATAATTATAAAAAACATAATAATGCAAAATCAAAATTTAATAATTAAATAATAAAATTAATAATTGTTTTTAGATTTTCTATAATTTAAATCAAGTTAAAAAAATAAATAAAAAATAAAATAATTATAATTATAAAATAAAAAAACATAATTATAATGCTAAATCAAAATTTAATAATTAAATAATAAAATTAATAATTGTTTTTAGATTTTCTATAATTTAAATCAAGTTAAAAAAAAAATTGAAATTTAAAATAAAAGTCATTTTTATGAATTGACTAATAAATAACAGACGTTGTATCAGAATAAGAATTAGAGGTCATCAGGAGGAACTGCTATGCTATCAGGTTTCGGCCCCTAACTCCTCTACCCAACATAGCAGCGGGGCCAAATACATGCTAATGACGTATTTCCTCTGAAATAACTATCTAGTATCTTATTGCTAATGATTTAAAATTTATTTTTAATATTATTGTTATAAATAATAATTATTATTTATATTATGTTATTTATATTTTTATTATAAATAAAAATAGATGTATAATAAATAATTAAATAAGATTTTATACAATTTTTATTTAAAACAAGTTAAAATAAAAAATTGAAATTTGAAATACACGTCACTTGTAATGAATTGACTAATAAATAACATACGATTGTGATTATTTTCTTATATTTTTAAAATTTCAACTTAGCGTTGATTTGTTAATGAAATTGTTAAACACAATATTTTCAATATTTTTTATCAAACACTTTTAGAACTGAAAATGTCATTTCCAATTGGCCTTTTGTATCAAATTATTCAAAATAAACTTTTATAAACATTTTCTTTTTGAGTTGAAAATTTGAATTTGGTAACTAGAGAATAATAGAATAATACGATTGTGATTATTTTCTTATAATTTTAGAATTTCAACTTAGCGTTGATTTGTTAATGAAATTGTTAAACACAATTTTATTTCAATATTATTTATCAGACATTTATAGAATTGAAAATGTAATTTTTAATTGGTCTTTTGTATCAAATTATTCAAAATAAATTTTATAAACATTTTCTTTTTGAGTTGAAAATTTGAATTAGGTAACTAGAGAATAATTGCTAAAATAGTGTCTTTATGTTGTATTTAATTATTAACATTATATTTTTATAAGCCTTATATTCTAAATGCTTGTAGATTGCTTGAAAAATTATAAAAATAATAATTATAATTTAATATTATATTATAAAAAAATATAATAAAAGTTGCATATTATAAAATATCTAGTGTATTTATAAAATAAATAAAATTTATCTAATTAGTATATTTATTAATTGCTAATCAATATAGTTTATAAAATTTATAAATTTTTTATTTTTTCGTTATAAAATTATAAATTTTCATTACTTTAATTGATTTAATTGATTAGCTTTACCTCAACTGTCATCCTGTATTAACTTTGTTCTAGAAACATGGTCAAACATGGATGCTCATGAGGGCTCAGTTTTAGCTGTTGAACGTCACCCATGGTGTCCATGTATAGCATCATGTTCAAAGTCCAAAGAATGCAATTCAATTAAAGTTAGGTAGCTCTTATTTGCATAGCTTTATAAAATTAATGTTTTAGCTTTGGGACACACGAAAAAGTTCTTTCATCAAGGCATATCGTGTACGTGAACCTGTTAATTATTGTGCTATGTTGTTTTAATTTTTATAGGGACATGCTGATACTGTTGAATATCTTAGATACAGTCCAGATGGACGCTTGCTTGCTTCTTCGAGTAGCAACGGACAAGTTAAAGTACTTAATTGTATTTTGTTTCATTTTGTCAGTTATAAATTTGAAATTATTGCAGTTAATTCACAAAACGCCACTCTGTATGGTGTTTTAATTAAAAAATGTAATTTCTAAAAGTTAGTAATTAATGGTTAGTAGTTATTAACCACGTAAGAAATATGGATATCATCCAAAGATACGGGGTCGCCCCACTCGTGAGCAAAATGCCAGAGGCCAGCGCGTGGCCAGGTGGTACGGCCACGTGTTGCGAAGTGAAAATCGCTCCCTTGCAAAGAGCACATTAAAGTGCGAGATCAGAGACACACGTCCGAGAGGTCGACTCTAGCGGTGATGGCTAGCTGGTCTTCATATAGATCTGATGGCATCTGGACTTTACCCATACCAGGCTTAAGATATAGCGAAATTAAGGGCTAAATCCCACATAGCCGACCTAGCCTTTAAGCGGGACAAAGTTTGAAGAATAAGGAGAAGTTATTAATTGACTACATTTTATATTTTTTCAGTTATTGACTTTTTTATAAATTGTTTATTAATTATTAAAATATTTATTCGATTTTAATTTGCTCCAATTGACAAACGCCCTTGATATCTCGAATGATTACAATATTAAAATTATAAATTATAAATTATGAATCCTGATGTTTTGATTTAGTTTTATTTCAAAATTGTCTGTTTATTTGTTAAAAAATACATTTGTTATTTAAAAAATATATTTAAATATAATATTTCAATATTGTAGATTCTAAAATAAACACTTTACAGAGTGGAAACTGTTAGTGACATCATCACTTCTCTTGAGAGTCAAAGAAATATGTTCTGAATATGACTGATACAATTTGTAAGACATTTAAGTAGAGGAAATCTTTTTTTGCCATTATTATTTCTTATTAATGTTTTAATAAGAGGCATTTCTAGTCGATTTTAGCAACTTTCTAAAAATTAATTTTTGTTCTGATGACGATAACAGTCAGCTATCAGAAATTCGACTAATTTTTAATAAATAAAAACTATTTCAATCTTTCCTCTAAATCAATAGCTAATAATTATATTGATTTTCATGATTTTCAGATGATATAATATTTAGACATTGGTATATTAACAATATACAAAATTATTTTCTTTTAATATTATTTTATTATTTATGTTATTCTTTAAACAACAGTTTTTATGTAAATATTTCTTTTTACTGGGTAATGCTTTATTTCTTTAAAAATGTATATTTTTATAAATAATTATATTATTATTTATTTAACTAATTATTTACAATTAATTATAAATAATTAATTATTTACCTTAATTAATATTGATGCAATTAATTATTTAAATTAATTAAAATTATTAATTATTGGTAAGCTATAATTATACGTGAATCGAAATCGGTCTGCATTATTAAATATAATTAAAATTACAATTTAAGTGTACATTATTAGAGACCTGAATTTACCTGAATAACACGATAACATTTTTTACAGAATGGAAATTATATTTCCCTAATAAAGTATAATATGTTTACTTTAACTTTTACTGAAACTTGTAGACTCAAAATTATTTGTGAATTTATGCGTTTGAAGTTGTGGGATTTAAATGCAGGCAAAGAATTTGCGCATCTTGATGTTGGATATAAATCAACCCTAATCGAATTTCATCCTACTGAGTATCTTCTCGCCACATGTTCACTGTCAAATGAACCAAAGTAAGCGACATTATTTTTCTCATAAAAGTTTATGATTTAGTTGCCTATCGATGTGGTGTCTTGATAACATGACAAAACTCAAATCAGAGGCATTCAGTGATCCGGATGCTAAAAATGTATTTTTTCTGTGGTAAAACAAAACCTTTATTATGTTTTTGCTTTCAGTTCACATCGATGTGTTTTGTTTCCCCAAATGAAGGAAATAAAACGTTCACTAGCGATATTGTTTTGTTAGCAGCTAGACCACGTTGTCTGGACGCTTTCGATTCCGAATGTTTGAACGTGTATTGGAATTTAAGTACTACGTGGAATTTCGTTTTTGATATTTACAAACTCGATGATTATTCAGCAAATATTGTAAGTAAAATGACTTTGTAATTCTAAATTTTTATAGTGAAATGTTTACTTTCTTGTATACAAATTACGGTTATTATTGAGAATTATATTATATTTTATATAATTATATTATGTATTATAATATATAATATTATATTGTGTTATTATATTATATTATTTATTTTCATAGAAAACTTATTATGATATTTATATAATTATATAATTAGATTTTAAGATGATTTTTTAGAATCTTTATGTAAGAAGTATCAAAAATTTTATTCGAAGACAATCTTTCTTGTGACCTATGGAATTAGAATCTAATACCTATGCAAACGTGACGAATCGCAAGTGAAACTAATGAAGTGTTTTGAGACGTTATATAATGTGAGAAATGTCATAATTTTGTAGAAATATATATATATGACTAGATAATTGAATATGTTGAATATAATAAAATTTTGAAATTGTTTTAAAAACATTTATAAAATTTGATAAAATCATCAAATTATAATATCAAGAACATATTCAATTTTCTAGCCATCTATACACTTCTCAGAAAAACGATATATCTGAGGAAAAATAAGGCAAAACAGATTTCTTTAGTTATCCTTCTAAGCGATATCCTGATAACATCATATTCTTATCTTTTCAGTATCTTATCTTATTATCTTATTATTATCTTAATATTATCTCAATATGTAGTATTATTTATTTCCTCAGATATATTCTGTCCTATATATATATCGTTTTTCTGATAAATATATAGATGACTAGATAATTGAATATGTTGAATATAGTAAAATTTTGAAATTTTATTAAAATCATTTATTATATTTGATAAAATCAACAACATATTCATCAATTATTTAGTCATCTATATACTTATCAGAAAAACGATATATATATAGTACAGAATATATCTGAGGGAATAAATAATATGACATATTGATATAATATTAAGATAAGATAATAAGATTAGATACTAATAAGACGATAATAAGATAAGATAATAATATGGCGATAATAAGATACGACACTGAAAAGATAAGAATCTGATGTTATCGCTTAGAAGGATAACCAAATAAATCTGGTTTGCCTTATATTATTTTTATGTAGCAAGAGTAGTGATTCCGTTAATATGGAGTTGAATGAAATGTGACCGATATTTTTTTTATTTAAAGTAACGTTTATTTATGCCAGTACTTTATTTAGTAATATATTGAACCGAAACCCGTTGTTATAATTTTATATTCTTTATAAATTATTGAATTAGGGAATATTTACGTTGATATTTTAATGTTTCTGGCTATTTTTAAATAATATATCTTGCTAATATAAAATCGTATATTAATATATATATTGTTAATATAAAATCGTCTATTAATTAAAACTATCTTAATAGAAAAATTTAATATAAAATCCAAAATATTTACTGAAAAATATTATTTTCATTTTCTAAATTGAATGTTTTTTTTATTAAGATTGTCGCCAGCTTTATGGAAAATAATTTATCCGTACACCAGGCAAATATGAACGTGAGTTAGTGCATCTTCAATTAATATTATAAAACTGTATTCTTCAGATGATGAGATGTGCTCCTAGAAAATCCGAATTACCCAAATTTGAATACACGTACTAATATTTTATTATTTATTATTTAGTATATAATTTATTTAGTATTTTATTATTTTATTATTTAATATTTAGGTATGATCAAACACAAAGCTTCAATCACATACAGCAATATCGAAATACTGATATATTCCAAACTGAAGATTCGTTAGATAATTTGATACTTGCTAAAAAGGTATATTGTTATGCAATAATAGATATATGTGATATATTATTATATATTATATAAGAATTATATAATATATATTTATTATTTTATATGATATATAAAATAATATACATATTTAAGGGTATAGCATTATTACACAAAGTTATAGTTTATAAATTATCGTGCTGAATGCTATTCTGTATTTGTAAATAAAAATATATAGCTATTTATATGGATGAATATTTTAGAAAATAGCTTTGAATACGATGGGCTAAATAATTTAAATAATCTAAATTATCTAAACATAATATATTAAAATAGATTTTAATAACAATTATAACGACATTTTTCGCTTATTTTGAATATTATATTTCTTATTTTTCTGGTTATTTTGAGATATTTAATTGTTAAATCTATTTTTAGAATTTATCTTTTCTTTTACTAGGTTTATATTTTTAAAAAATATTAAAAACCTTTTATTAAAAGACACTTTACATAAACATTTTATTTTTTATAGTCTGAATTATTGTAATATTAATTAACGATTTCGGGATTTTTAGAATGACATTAGCGGTAACACATTGGAACATGAGCAAATTATGCAACTTATCGATTCTAGATTTAACGCTTACGTTAATATTCCTAGTTCAATTGATGCGAGTATAAACAATATCAAAGTAAAGATCTATTACAGTAAAGGAGTAAACTATTATGTGTTATTTGTTCAATGATAGGATATTATTAATAGTCTACAACGTTCAAATGATCCAATATTAACAAGTCCTGTGTTGCAGATGTTTCTAGATGACATGTAATTTATTTTTTTATTTGCTAGTTATTTTTCTTTGATACCGACAGGCACATTTGGACATTAGATTTTGTGTGTTTGCTTTGTCCTCTTCTATGCTCACTTGTGAATCTTTCACACTGTTCTACGGTCATAATTGTACAAACTTTACTTCAATGTGTTAAACGCATCCTTGCAGGTTACGGTCAAGTTATATGTGACGTGCTGCGGCGAAATGATTTGGGTAAAGATATGTTGGGCGTTAATCCAATACTCGAAGAACGGTAAGCTATTTATTGTAAGATCTTGTAAGATTAAATGTTAATATATTTTTTAAAATATATAAGTTTTAGTGGGAAATATAATAAATTATTAAATTTAATAATATGATTGGTTTACATTTTGTCAACTACGATCAACATTATTAGGAAAAAGTGATTCAATAAAATGTACAAAGCATTTTAACACATTTACACATTCATTATTGCAGGCGTAGGATATTTTGTAGGCTGTTGTCAACACTATAACGAGAAAGTGACTCGATGAAATGCTCAAAGTATTTGGGTAACACATTTATACGTTCATGTGTTGTAATCGCAGCAAAATTGGCTTTACTGCCTTCCATCAATTCATGATTTAATACGTAACTTTTTTAAATATATCAAGATACTTGCATTTCATTTTAATTTACTTTATTCAATATACCACTCACAGGATCCTTCGGAAGATATATTTTTATAATTTTAAATACGATTGTGTTAAACTGTGCTCCGGGAGCTAATAAGCTTCAGTTTCATAATTGTAGATTTTGCCAAACACCGGAGTTCGATTACAAGTAGAGCAGACTTCCTTATCACTGATGGTAGCCGACAGCATTCATCAGTAGGGTGAACTACCGTCAGTCATTCGGCTGCCTTGTGATATATTTAAAGAGGCTAGGCCCATGCCACTACTTTAGCAAATTATCGGAAATGCCTTTTTAATATATCATAAGGCAGTCGAAACGACTTATGGTAGTTCACCCTACTGATGAGTGCTGCTGGTTACCATCAGCTCGTTTAAAAGTGATAAGGAAGTCTGCTCTGCATGTAATCAAACTCCGGCTTTTGGTAACATTTACAATTATATATACACAATGGATCAGCTAACAAAAGTAATATAAATAACATACGATGTTAATAAATTTTGCTGATTTGTATATTGTAAATTTAATATTTTAATAATATTGCGTTGATTTATATATTTTACTATTTTCTGTTTGATGATATTTTTATAGTCCCTTAGTTTAAAATATGCATCTATTAAATTATTTAAATGATTTTGAAGAAATCCAATATCGTTACATATTGTTGCAATTCTTAAAATTTCATTATTTAATGTATTATATTTTATATTATATGGTATGCATGAATGCTCATGCAAAAATATGTTTCTTGTAAATTTAAATATGTCATCTTTACGATATAAATTAATAGTAGTTTTAGTTAATGTTAATTTAATGTTCATATCTAGATATACACCTTCTTTATCATTAATATTGGTTTTATTAAGAATAAGGCTTTCTGGATAAATGTGCTCACTAATTGAATAAAAATTGCTAAAATTAAATACACATATTTATTTATATGTTTATTTGTCTAATAAATATACCTAATAGTTAATTACATTGGAACACGTTTTATTTGTCTAAATATAAATGTCCCTACTTTTAACATTCATTAAACTTGCTTGAAAATTAGCAGAAAAATAATGCCAGAAATTAACAGAAAAATAATATTGTATCAAATAAGATTTTATATTTATATTAAGTTAATAAATAACATACGATTTATTATAAGGAATAATGGTCATCATTAGGAACTGCTATGTTATCAGTTTTCGGCCCCTATTCCTCTACCCAATTAATCAGCTGGACCAAATACATACTAATGACTTATTTCCTCAGATAAAATTTGATTATCGAGTGTGCCTTATTCAAAAAAACAAAGCATATTGTTTATTATCGATCCAAAAAAGGTCCTCCCTTATAGTTTAAATAAATTTTTAATAATATTTTGTTGATTTAAACTTCTCTATAAATATAAAACATTCACAAAACTTGCTTGAAAATTAGCAGAAAAATAATGGCGTATCAATAATACAAAGTTTCAGTATTTCTGATAGAGGTTATATTATCGGGAAAACAAAGTACACAGGTCAATAATAACTTGTCAGTAGAACAAATAAGTAGGTTTTATTTTTATTTTGCTAATCGTATTTTTTGCTCAAATCGAAGCATTGGGTTATTCGGAATTACTCTTTCCTTATGAACTTTTTCATTCCATTGTTATTTCTTAGCAACAACGTGTAAGTGTATTACCGTTTTAATGTATTATCGGCAAGTAAATTTCTGAATTTTACATTATCAAATACATAATTATCCTTTCTGGCATAATATTTCATTAAATCAAATTAAACTGTCCAAATTTGATTTGAAAATTAGTCATTTTCTAGCTCTTTGTTTGTAATATCGTTTAACGTTGAAGCAATAAAATTTTAATTTATCATTTATAATATATGGATTTAAATAATATTTTTTAAAATCTTTAACAAATATACCTCTGAAATAGTTTTACTTTGCAAATTGTCATTGTCAGGATTACTGACACCTTCCTCAATATCAAATAATGTGTTTAACCCAAATTGTGTATTACAATACACTCTTTTAAACAGGAGTAAAGTTGCAAAAGTATAAATTTATTTTGAAGAAATATATTAATAAAATTTAAATTTATAAAGTAATAATTCCGCTAAAATTCTGGATCATTGAAAGCTTGTAATTATTGCGACGCCATTTTAAGTCAAACCAATCATGCCAATGATTATCCAAAATACAATTTAAAATAAACAATACAAAATTAATATAAAATGTCTTTTTCAATATTAGATGTTTGCTAATATTAAACAACTTCCTTTAATATGCATTATACTTGTTTTTCCTAATTTATTCCTGTTTTCAATCAACAATTAAACGATTTATCATTTAACTTTATTTATTAGTTAAGCATTGGTTAGCGCTAACCTAAATAATTTAGGTTAGCACTAATCAAAACAATTTATTACTTTAATTGAACGTTTGGTTTTAGATATGAAAAATGTGAAAAATGTAAAATGCATTTGTATAAGATCTATTGCGCAGTTACGGATTTTCAACTTAACAACAAAGAGATACGGAACTTGAAAACCTTAGATTCATTATTAGAATTACAAAGTATTTTGGAGATTCTTTTTTAAATTGAAAAACATTATCGATTATATATTATTGTAGAGTTGATTTGACTGTAATATTCGGAGAATGAATAAATAATAGAGATTATTCGTTGTTTTGCGTTTATAAAGACTATTTTAAGCTTGATATATTTAAAAAAATATTTCTATATAATTTTAAAACAAAAATGATAATATATATAATGCGAAAGTCACGAGGTGACTTTCGCATTTAAACCAGCTACAGAATCCTTCCTTCATGATATCCAATTCCATACACCCTGACTACTAACGGCCACATTGCCACAGCCGTTTTCGTTTCGCCCGCTTTTTGCCACATCTTGGTAGCCCCGGGCTCATCAGCCTTCTGATGAGCCCGGGGCTACCATACGATACATCTATAACAAGCATGCCAGAGAGCATCTCGGACAATGCAGTTTCTGGATATCATGATGGAAGGTTTCATATATTGTGTGAAATCTGGCTATCCTGGATTCGTAGCCTAGCAGCCAAGAGCGCAAGCCAAGTACGGAGAGCGACAGCTCAAATCTCGGATAAGTCAAAATTCAAAAGGCGAAGAGTTGGTAGTCAGCCTTTCGAGGTCACGCGAAAGTCACCTCGCGTGACCTAGCAAGTATTCAATACATAAAAAAGCATCCATCAAATGATCACCAGTCCCGATTTCAATCGATCTTCATGATCTCATACGATATATATAGTGATTGAATAAACCGCTGTTCAGGATCCATATAAGATGCGGGGTATCTAATAAATGATTGTTAATCATTTATTCGGTGTATTGACAATCATTTATTATATATCACCATGTTTTCCTCACGAGGAGGCATTAAAGCCAGACAGCATTCTATATATCCTCATCAGACTAAGAAATAGAACCGAATTTTCGAGCTTTAAACACTGTTTAAGCGTGTGTTAATGTGCCCATGGATGATTATTAAAGTCACGGTACTGATGAGCTCCGTTAGAGCGAAACGCGTATACCGTTGTTGAAGTTTGTCGTCACACATAGGATGACTGGGCATACGTAACGACTTTGAATATTGCGAGAATAATTCGGTTCTATTTCTTGATCTGATGAGGATATATAGAATGCTGCCTGGTGTTTACGCCTCATCACGAGGAAAACATAGTGATTTATTTACGAGTACACCATTGTGTGTCCCAGGGCAGGTGTAACAACAAGTTATATATAGATATTGTAAAAGTATCTTATTAACACCAATCAATAAAAAGTTTTAATATTCGAACGTTTCGGTTCTTAAACCTTCATCAGCATTGTATGTTACAATGCTGATTATATATACTGATATGTTACAATGCTGATTATATATATTATCATTTTTGTTTTAAAATTATACGAAACACATTTAAATGATTCGTGATATTTATCACGAATCATTAAATAGAATTGCATATCTTCAATATACATTTGTAACATTAATAATTTATTCAAAATATGTTTTTAATTTTCGAGTAATTGATAAAAAAATTAAATATTTATTAATATTTATAATATTAAATATTAATAATATTAAATAATA
>WNNJ02000905.1:0-168052 GCA_012934845.2 Pomphorhynchus laevis | reverse complement strand
GCCGTTAGTAGTCAGGGTGTATGGAATTGGATATCATGAAGGAAGGATTCTGTAGCTGGTTTTCAATGCGAACGTCACCTTGTGTGACCTAGCAACTATTCAATATATAAACAAGCATCCATCAAAGGATCACCAGTCCCGATTTCAATCGATCTTTATGATCTCATAAGATACAATATATATATGTTATTTGGTGAAAAGTCGCTTGAATTGTGGTTCAGTAGCCAAAGCTGGCTACGATTGATTTTTAATCCATATTTGATGCTAAATAATTGGACTTCGATCATCAAATCCATCAGTCAAATGTATAGCTCCAAGACTTTCCTAACCACCCAGCAGTCATCGTCAGTCGAATGAAGTGGTTAGGGTACGTTTCGACCTCTTTTGTGATAACTATAAAGACACCAGCAATTGCTCATGAAGCTATACGAAACTCAGGTGCAGAAAGCGTTTTTACCGGCTTGTTGCGTGTGTAGACCTTCTAGTTATTCTTTATATAAGGCACAAATGCGTATCTGTTGATTACGAAGGCACCGAATTTCTCACATGATTCAAAAAGGAAAGCGTCATTTTATAAATTGTTATTGCAAAAAATCGCTTGAAGATTTTTCTCAATAACAATTTGTTATTGCGAAAAATTATATTAATATTTCGCAATAACAATATTAATGATTAATGAATAATCATTAACAATATTAATGATTACTATCCATGTGATTAATATTTCTCAATATTAATCACATAATTGTTATCCATGTGATTAATATTTCTCAATATTAATCACATGGATATTCAGACTGTATGAGATATCGAACATATAAAAGCAGCATTATGGATGAGAAGAGGCGGTTATCTTTAGAACAACATATCATCGGAATGCTGTAAAGCGAAAGTTCAAATAGATGCAATGGTAATACGCCCTTCTATTATAAGGACATAGCACGAGCTTCAGCACAAACATCATCCACGATACCAATGGCTTTTATTATTTATATTAAATTAGAATTTTATTTTGTGCTAATTCATTTACTATTGTAATTGTGCCTATGTTTTAGATTGATAAAGCCCTCTCGGGCGAAACGTCAAAAATAGTCTGCTTTTGTCTCTCTGGATACACAAATTATTCAATATATATAATATGTAACAACAAATTATATTTTATCTATTTGTACACTTTAAAGTGTCCCTGTAAAACAGCATTTCTATTAAAATGAATTTAGTGTCTGGTGTATGGTTAAACCACAATACGCACTGCCATGCACAGAGCTTATGCTAAATTTCCTCTGATGATTCAGATTAAGGGTAGTTCTGTTTTTCGAGCTTTAGACATTGTTTAAGCGTGTGTTAAGGTGCCTATGGATGATTATTAAAGTCACGGTACTGATGAGCTCCGTTAGAGCGAAACGCGTATACCGTTGTAATTTGTCGTCACACATAGGATGACTGGGCATACGTAGCGACTTTGAATATGCAGAATAATTCGTTCTATTTTTATCTATGAGGATATATAGAATGCTGCCTGGTGTTTATGCCTCTTCATGAGGAAAACAGTGATTTATTTACGAGTACACCATTGTGTGTCCCAGGGCATGTGTAACAACAAATTATATTTTATATATTTGTTCACTTTTAAGTGTCACTTTAAACAGCATTTCTATTAAAATGAATTTAGTGCCTGGTGTATGGTTAAACCACAATACGCACTGCCATGCACAGAGCTTATGCTAAATTTCCTCTGATGATTCAGATTAAGGGTAGTTCTGTTTTTCGAGCTTTAGACATTGTTTAAGCGTGTGTTAAGGTGCCTATGGATGATTATTAAAGTCACGGTACTGATGAGCTCCGTTAGAGCGAAACACGTATATCGTTGTATACTGGATAATGCGGACGTCTTAAAAGTTACGAGTTTAAAATAATGGAAAATGATATTGTAGCTGGTTTCAACTATATATATTATATATAATATATATAATATTTATATTATATATAGTTGAAACCAGCTACAATATCATTTTCCATTATTTTAAACTCGTAACTTTTAAGACGTCCGCATTGTCTAGTGAAGATTTATTGGTTCCATTGGGACTTATATGAAGAACTCCGAGCAAAGCATTGAATGTTAAGGATCCACAATATCTTTTGCATATATAAAAGATACTTCTAGTGTAAACAGCAACAAGTATTTTATTAATTCAATTGTTTTTTTGAATATATAAAAACAAATAGCAGATTTATTTAGATGTAAATTAGATTGTATAGTTGATGTTGAGATCAAAGTAAATATTTTTAGCGAATGAGTAAATATGTTTAGCGACTGAATAAGAATTTATTATATATTTAACTAAAAACACCCGAACGAATTGAATCTGTTGCAGAAAAACGACAATATTGTTACCATTATTGCTGTAATAAATACAGAAATATTATGCATTTTGTAGTATAATTTTAAAGAGTGATAAAATGAATTATTCACATATAAAATATGTATTCACATATATTTTCATGCAAAAGTATTATACGCCACACTAGGTCCTGTTGTATTCTTCGCAGAACCCCAAAAGACAATAGAATGCTTATCTTCCAAAGTATAGTAGATTAAGCAAATACAATATTAATAAATGTTTTATATAAAAAATTAAAATTCGAAAGACGAAAAAGAAATACAATACGCATCAGTACTTTCAGTGCTCGGTTAAGCAACGCCACTAACAGTCGTCAACGGCTATAAATAAATATATCTATATTGCCGCGTAGCATTTTAACCGAGTCTCACGTACACTGTGTTTGTAGTTTGGAAATAATACATTTTTAATACAAGATAATAGTCGTTTTTTTCAGCTACCGGTAATATAAAATTGACATGAAAACTGCAGTATCACTGAATATCACGGAGGAGAACGAATATTGTATATCCGAATGCGCATCCTCATTATTATAAGCAACTACTTACTAATCGAGCTTTGCTATAAACATAAGATTCACTAATTGAACTTTCAGGCTTTTGTAGGGCGTGTAAAAGTATCTTTTTGTTTACTCCCTGTGTTATTTTCCTATTATGCGGATTTATATGAGATTTGTAGGTATTTACATCAATTTAAGCTAGATAGATTGCATTAATATTATCGGTTAGATATAATCTTGAGAACGTGTAATGTGTTAAGGAAACGGGAAGTTAAGAAAGGCAAACACGGGAAAAAAGCTTAACCGATTAGGAAAGCGATATTAAGTTCATCCCGGCAAAATCATCTCCCTCATAATTATATATCTTTTTCTCTCATATACAAAAGACAAATCTAATTCATTTTCACGCTAGTTGTAGATTTCGTATATTCTGGATTCCTCTTATTCTTTGATAAAGAATTCATTAAAGTAGCTATTCACATTTCTCCATTAGATCCGTTGGGACTTATATGAAGAGCTCCGAGCAAAGCATTGCACGTTGGGTATCCACGAAATATGTAAAAGAGAGTTCACCTGAATAAACGTATCTATTATATAATAATGTAAATAATTAGATGTTTCTTGTAGTACTCACAGGGGTCATTGAAAAATAATGGAAACTATGACAAGAACCAGATGAATATGTAACATTTTTAACATCTCGATACTCTTTACGGTTTCTATCAACAAAACGAGTTTTTCTCATATCAATAAACTTAGAGTATATATGCATAGCACCCACTGTCAAAAAAGAGAGGGCTCGATAACGTCAGCCTAAATATTTTGAATAAAGTTATTACCACTTAAAGTCACATAAATGTTTTTAATTTAAAACTATTGTTACTGATGAAATGCAGTAGTATGTTTCTGCTTTGTACTAAAAAATTAATGGTAAATAAATCCATACTGCATATTTATGTTTAATGAGATAATGCATAGAAAAATTAATTAGAGGGTGAAAAATATCGTATCTTACACATTTTTGCTATATTAGATAGATAAGTAATTATAATAGAATTCAAAATTATCAGGAGTTTTACATTTCAATTCATATTAAAAATGCTGATACATAAAAATCAATGCATTCATTTAATAAAAATATTGATAAGAGTAATCTTGGGGGCTTTGCATATGCTACCGAGCGCGTTCTCAGGTTGCAGCTAGAGGAAATTCCTTTAGATGTAAAGGAAAGCTGTGAAAAAAGACAGAGTATCGGTCGAATAAGCAGTCTCGAACAATTAGCGGTAGTGCTATCGTGCGGTGGAACTGGGATGGCTTCCAGTTTCTATAAAAGCCACAAACCCAAAAGGGCTTAGCACTTTGACATGGCGAATCCATGTTATAACACATTATATGCCGACCCCGACAAGCCAGGTGAAATATGGTTTCTCGCCTCAGTAAATCTCGACAACACGCAATACAGGACGTCGACCAAACATAGAGAATGTTGATCATCAAATATTGCATGATCCGCCCGAAATCATGTGGCGTTGGAGTGAGCACTACGCCAGCATTTGCAACATAGAATTCTCCCACCCGTCTATCATCAGCGCAGCCCCATACTGAGACATGTACCAAACATCAGTGAAACGGAGGTAGCTACAGCCATTAGAAGGATGATAAACGGCAAAGAAACGGCCCCAGACGACATTCCTGTAGAAGTGTTGAAGCTGTTCGGTCGCGACGGCACTATCATCATCGCTGATTTATTAAACAAGTTTGCAGCTGATGACGAAATCTCAGATTTATAAAGGACAAGTACAGCTGTGTCTATTTTGAAGGGCAAGTCGATATTGCTGATGGCCTAAACTACCGCCCGATCCGCCTACTCTACCACTCCATTAAAATGCTCAAGCGAGTGCTGGACAACCGCCTAGGACGATCGTAAATATTATGCCAAACTAATGCGGATTCGTAAAGGAAAGAGGCACGACAAATGCAATCCATACGGCCCGTTTGATTAAAGAAAAACAATGTGAGAATAATAAGACGGTGTACATGGCGCTCCTAGATTTTGAGAAAACATTCGACTGTATACCTCACGATCTCATTTGGTATGTTATGAGATCACATGGTGTCCCTGAAGTCGATGTAGCATGGGTGCAGCATCTTTACACTAGCGTGGCCAGCACAGTTCATTGCAAATGGGGGAACGTCGCCAACATACCCAATCACCGTCGGTATCCACCAGAGCTCGGCTCTCTCGCCACTCATGTTTATCCTCTGCATGGACACAATTACAGCTGATCAACAAAACGCGCAACCATAGAGACTACTGTTCGCCGGGGTACCACTAGGTATGACACATCAACTGCAAAAATCTGAAGAGGGTTGATGAGTTTCAGTATCTAGGCTATGTCATCTAAGGGACAGTAGCACGAGTGCTGACACCCGAGCACGAATAACGGTAGCATGGCATAAATGGCGAAATATTACGGGGTGATGTTGACCACCGCATACCTGACCGCTTCAAAGTCAAAGTATATAAGACCAGTGTACGCCCATTGGCACTATATGGGATTGAATGCCAACCAGAAACATTGAAACAAAAACAAGTCATGCATGTCATGGAAATGCGAATGCTGCGATGGACACTGGTCATCCCGCGATTTGATCTTCAGGCAAAACTTCTACCCCGAAGTTTTGTCTGCAGTTTCAGCTATCGCTTTATAACGACATATCTAACAAATAACGCATTAATGTGTTAGCTAAACAGATCTGGATATCAATATCTCTTGAGTTTTTCTAGTGTTTCACGTCATCTTGTATCTTATCCGGATTCCGAATTGACGATGACCTTTGGATCCGAGACAGGCTCGTTGTAACGGTTTTAAAGTTGATAAGTTTCATGCATGTCAATTGCTATTCCATCCAGAATCAATACTATATGCATTGTAAGTCTTCAGAACGGAAGCAATTATTACGAAACTCAACACCAACGGTAAACGAATTGGACTTTCTACCTAAAATGTTAAACAGCTCCTACTTCATTCGCAAAGAGATACTAAAGCGAACCGAAAATATTGTGATACTTTATATTCCTTTAATACATACCGCAATCTCTCTTGGGTAAATCGGTTAAATACTTTTTCTAAATATACAAAACACTTGTGAATTAGTTGGGGGATTTCCCGAGACCGTTCAAAAATTAATATCTGGTCCATTGTGACAACGATCTGGCCTTACTTGTTCCACGATCGTATCTTTAACTCAATAAGCTACATGAATTGCTGACTTGGTGGGATAATAAGTGCAATGACATCATAATTAAAACATATTATGAGATTAGGTATTTTTACATATTATCAGATTAAGTTTGTTATATATTGGAATAATCACTACTGTTTGTCAACTAGAACCCTCTTGTGAATTCAATTTAAAGTTGAAAATCAGTGTTAACTACTTCAAGCACTCAACGTCAAAGGCCTTATGAACTTCAGGTTTAATGTTATCAATCCTAGAGATTTGCAACTGTGAAGTTTGTTGACACTCGCAAAAGTATCTTACAAGGTGATAGCAACTGCCGTAGATCCTAAAGACTATAATTCTACTTCCAGAAAAGAAACTAAATGCATCAGATGAATAAAGGCTTCAAAATATTGCTTCAAATAAAATGTTCCCAATATTGGTCAGCATATATATCTAGTGTTATAGACTGTTTGAGGATTTACTGCTTTCAAACACGAAGCGTCTCCTCGCATTATTGTTAGCTACATTTTATACGAATCAAAATGAGTAAATTTAGCATGTCGAAGTGTTCAAAGAACTCCATGAAAACAAATTTTCCTGCCAATGCAATAAATGAGGTAAGTGGAGATTTAGCTTCTCTTGAACATATTCCGGAGGGAGAACTCCCCCGGTACCAAAATTATCCAACCTCGTGATTATCAGACTTTTGGTGCCTCTGGAAAGACGGAACATGTTCAATGTTTTTATAAGAGGCTTTGCCAATTGATTTAAAAAAAGGATATTGTTCAATGCGATTAAATATTATGAATTTGAGATTAAAATCTCATTTTGCACTCCTGATCTGGCAATGCCGTACGTCGACAACTTTAAAAAGGAGCATCCGGAACAAGTTATAATTGTTTCCAAACCAATCCCGGCAACAATAAAGATAAATAATATGCCCACATTCATTTCAGAAGAAGATATATCAGTCCTAGAAACTGATTACAAAATCTCTAATGCTCGCTTTATAAAAGGGATTAAAGGCTTCCCCATTCCCGTGGTGTCCTATATTCGGCCAGGATAAATCCACAAAAACCGTGACCTCGTGAATCGAATTTTATGGAGCGGTTATGGCATGTTACTCGGTGACTTTAGCAACAGAACTGGTCGTTGGATTAATGCAGCACTCCGCAGAGCAAGGATCGACTATCTAATTCATAAACCACCTTCCTCCACCTTTCATTGCTCTACAACAAATTCTCTCCTCGACATATTACTGCTACATAAGATGTGGTAGTTGAAACACAGTTGCACTGAGCAGTCGTGTCAACAACAGATCACCTCTCATTACCTAATTCGCTAGCGGCTAGAGGACGATACGTTGCTTAGAAGAAGGTTTCACTTTGACCCTATTAGAGTGGCCTTCTTTCAGGCAGCTATCCAACTCTTCCCCAGAATTGGAATTGAGAGTTTGACCGAATTTAATTCCTACCTCTCATCGCAAGCTACCGCGATCCTTTCGACTACCTATAAAGGTCGAATATGCAATCCTACTCCAACAAAACTAAAGGTCCTAGCAAAAATGTTACACCTTCCCAATCTCTCTGTTTCCGCCAGACAGATCGTCTCGAATGAATACTAAAGCTCTAGATATAGGCTCCAGCCGAGCAGGGATAGGGCAAGCATTGCTCACCTAAACTCTTATCAGGCTTCCTTCTGGAAGATATTCAAGAAGGAGAAGTTTGTCTGCTGGAAGGATAAAGCCTTGGTTTGGATTGGTAGGATTGACCTTGACAAAGTTTTAGAGGAACCACTTTCCTCACATAATTATTGAGCCACTCAATCTCCCCAACTAATCCCGCATTGGTGTGACTTCAGGAGTAGGGACTTATGTGTGACAGATATCATTAACTCCTAGGAACCACTCTTGGGCACCTCAAAATCCCACGCGCCAATCTCCACTCGTGTCTGTCAGCTTTTGACATACAATCAGAGAAAAGAGGTCGCCATCACAATGCTATTAGCCTCCCAGTTCGACATAGCGGACATCAATATCAGCCGTCGAGTTTTTTTACCTAAAAAGAGATTAATCACTTGTCCTAAAGATCTGCGGCCCATCTCGATTCAAAACTCCCTCATATCCATCTATGAGAAAGGGCTTGCGCGTAGAATCCGCGTTCATTTATGTAGGCGTAATTTGATCCAACCGAGTTGTCATGGGTTTGACAAAGGGCGCCCAGTACATTCAGCAATTGGTGAAGTGCATCAGTTTTGTCAGGATAATAGTCATCAGCTTGCTGTGGCTGTTTTTCTTGATTTTTCAGCTGCATTTGACCGGATCTCCATTCCCTTCGTTATCTCCTCTCTCAGGTCCCTCGGGTTGCCTGCGAGAATTGTTAACAGGGTGGATATATAGCTGTACACCAAGCGGTTCTACTATGAAGACGACCCTGATGCGCGTCAGTTCTACCCTATTACGGGTGTACCTCAAGGATCCCCACTTTCTCCTATCTTATATCTTGCTGCATCAATTGTACTATTCAAGAATTTTAAACGTGATCAACATCTAGTGGTATATGCTGATGATACCACAGCCTTGTTCTCTGGACGCAGGTGCAAAGATGTAATCTCTGACATCAGCCATTTCTTTTTAAGATTAAAAGATCAGTTGCCCCATCCAATCTTATTTTAAACAACTCTAAATCGCAGGTGGTAGTCTTCATGGTGTTCCTGCCACTAAAAAGAAACTTAAAAGACTAGCACTCTCTGCACTCTCCTCCTATTTGCAGCATCAACCACTCCCCATCTTCACGAGTCGAGTAAAATATCTGGGGTTCACCGTTACGGTGAATTGGTCGGCGAAAGCTGACCTGGATAGACTTAAACGTATCCTGAAGAAAGCTAGGTAGCTCTGAAACGGGCCCAGCATCTGTCATTGAATGGGATAACCCAAGTGCGCCTCTGGAGTACTTGGGCTATCTCGGGATTAGTCTTCTTCTCACGAGGACGGCCCCCATAGCAAAGACTAAGGTTTCTCAAGCTCCTCATCTCGAGATTACCAACCATAGTCCGCCTTGACTGGACTCTTAGGTGTGTGAGAGACCCCGAATGGTTCAGTCAGAGGGAGGCGCGCTGGTGCGGCCGAGAGGCTCAGATCCCTCTGGACCTGAGGACGTAAAGATAAGTTGAAGATTTCAAAATACACGTTGTGAACGGCTTATATTTAAAATTGTCTTTTGCATGTTTTTGTTTCTGAAAGTTTTTATCGGTTTTATAGTTATTAATAAAACTCTTATTTATTTTATACGAATAATTATATATACGTAAAATTATGCCAAGGTAAATAGAAAAAATACTTCATGCTGACACTTCGTATAACCTTATTAAAATACAAGTGTATAAAGATATGCATAGAGAGACAATCTGCATTTATCTAACCGGCTATTAGCGTAAAACGTTATGTTACATTAAATATGCAGTTAACACTATTGTTCCGTGAATGACATTTTTTATAATATTGATAAATAATAAGTGCACTTTTCTATTATATTTAAAATTAGTGCATCCTCAGGGCGGATAACATATACGGATGAATACGTACCACATATGAATAAACTAATAAGAGGCTCACGTAGCTATAAAACAATATGAGTTTAATCAATCATGAAATTACAAGAATGCAAAGTTTGCTTAAGTGAGCCACCTATAACTAGAATTTTAAAGTTCACGTAGTGAAAACTAGATACTGCTTTAGTGAATGGAAATACCGAATAGCAAATGTAGCTGTAAACTTTGAAATTCTGAAACAAGTTTAGTTGCAAACTCCAGATTTACGGTTTTTGTACAAATTTAAAATACGTACATTCGTCAGTCTGCCTTGTGATTCTGCAGTTTTTTCGGCTGCCTTGTGATTCTGCAGTTTTTCTTCTGAACTAGTCAGCTTTCGCTGACTAGTTCACCGTAACAGTGAACCCCAGGTATTTTACTCAATTTGTGAAGGTGGGGAATGGTTGATTGGTCAATATGGAAGATAGAGCTGAGAGTGCTAGTCTCTTTAATTTTTTCTTTGTTGCAAGGGCGCAATGAAAGACAACCACCTGCGATTTAGAGGAGTTGAGAACAAGATTGGATATGGGTAGCCGGTCTTTTAGTCTTAAAAGGAAACGGCTGACGTCAGAGACTACATCATTGCACCTGCGTCCAGAGAACAAGGATGTGGTATCATCAGCGTATACCACTAGATGTTGATCACATTTAAAATTCTTGTATAGTACAATAGAGGCAGCATAATAAAAGATAGGAGAAAGTGGGGACCCTTGAGGTACATCCGTAATAGGGTAGAACTGACGAGCATCAAGGTAGTTTTCATAGTAGAACCGCTTGGTGTACAGCAATATCTCCAACCTGTTAACAATTCTCGCAGGCAACGCGAAGGACTTGAGAGAGGAGATAACGAAGGGAATTGAAACGCGGTCAAATGCAGCAGAAAAGTCGAGGAACACAGCCACAGCGAGTTGATGACTGTTATCCCGACAAAACATGCACTTCACATATTGCTGAATAGACCAAGCGCCATTAACAAACCCAAGAAAACTCGATAGGATCAAATTACGCCTACTTAAATGGGCCCGGATTCTACGCACAAGCGCTTTTTCATAGATGAAGATGAGGGAATTTTGAATCAAAATGAGCCGCAGGTCTATAGGACATGAAACCGGATTACGCTTGGGTAAAAAATTCTACGACTTTATATTGATGTCGGATACATCGGATGGTGAGGCTAGTAACATTGTGATGACCACTTATCTTCTTTGATCGTATGTCATAAGCTGACAGACCCGAGAAGATAGTGGATCAACGGATTTGGACGTGCCCGGAAGTGGACCTAGGAATTAAGGATATATGTAACAGATAAGTCCCTGCTTCTAAAGTCACACCAAGATGGGATTGGTTGAGAGATTGAGTGGCTCCATAGTTGTGTAGGGATAGTGACTCTTCCAAAACTCTGTCAAAGCAAATGCTCCCAATCTAACACACAGCCCTGTTCCTCCAGGAACAGGGCTGTGGGTTAATAAGAAAAGTGGCCGTCACAATGCTGTTAGCCTCACAATCTGATGTAGCCAGCATCAACATTATCCGAATAATATTTTTACCTAAGCGAAATCTGGTTTCTTGTCATAAAGATCCGCGACCTATCTCGATTCAAAACTTCCTCATCTTCATTTACAAAAAAGCGCTTGCGCGTAAAATCTGCGACCATCTAAGTAGTCGAAATTTAATCCCACCAGGCTTTCATGGGTACGTAAATGATAGCTCGGTCTATTCAGCAATAGGTGAAGTACACCAGTTTTGTCAAGATAACAGTCATCAGATTGCTGTGGCTGTCTTTCTTGATTTTTCTGCTGCATTTGACAACATTTCCATTCTTTTTGTTATCTCTTCTCTCAGGTCCCTTGAGTTGCTTGCGAGAATTGTTAACAGGGTGGAAATATTATTGTATACCAAGCGATTTTTCTATGAAGACGACCCTGATGCACGTCAGTTCTACCCTATTACGGGTGTGCCTCAAGGATCCCCACTTTCTCCAATCTTGTATCTTGCTGCCTCCATTATACTCTACTAAAATTTAAACGCGATCAACATCTAGTGGTATACGCTGATGATACCACATCCTTGTTCTCTGGACGCAGGTGCAAATATGTAGTATCTGACATCAGCTGTTTCTTTTTAAGATTAAAAGACCAGCTACCCATATTCAATCTTGTTCTCAACTCCTCTAAATTGCAGGTAGTCGTCTTTCATGGCGTCCCTGCCACCAAAAAGAAAGCTTAAGAGATTAGCACTTTCTGCACTCTCCTCCATTTTGCAGTCACAACTATTTCCTACCTTCACAAGTCGAGTAAAATACCTGGGGTTCACTATTACGATGAACTGGTCAGCGAAAGCTGACCTGGATAGACTCAAACGTATCCTGAAGAAAGATAGGTGGGCCCTGAAACGGGCTCAGCATTTGTCATTGAATGGGAAAACCCAAGTGCGCCTCTGGGGTACTTGAGATATCTCGGGATTAGTCTTTTTTTCAAGAGTACGTCCCCAGAACAGAGACCAAGGTTTCTCAGGTTCCTCATCTCGCGATTACCAAGCATAGTCCGCCTCGATTGGATTCTTCGAGAAGTGTTAAACCCTGGTTGTTTAGTCGGAGAGCTGCGTGTTGGATTGGCTGGAGACTGAGATCCCTGTGAACCTGGGGCCGTGACACAATGAAGACTCCATAAACGACTGGACTGACTTTGTTTTCTATGCTTTCTATTCTGCAGTTTTTCTTTTTAAAACTTTTCAGTTGTTATATAGTTGTTAACAAAATTTTTATTATAAAATATAATACATTAAATAATGAAATTATAAGAATTGCCATGATATATAATAAGTTAGACTTTCATCAAAATCATTATAATAATTTGATAGATACATAGTTTATACTAGGTTACTATAAAAATAAAATCAAACAAAAAATAGTAAAATATATAAATCAACACAATATTATCAAAAAAATAAACTCTTTAGTAGAAAATGTTTATGGGTGAATAATTAACGATAACCAAATTTCATCAGAGGAAATACATCATTAGCATGTATTTGGCCCACTGCTATGTTGGGTCGAGGAATAGGGGTCGTAACATGATTACATAGTAGTTCCTCGTGATGACCTCTAATCCTTATTCTGATACATCGTCTATTATTTAGTAGTCAATTTATAAAAATTGACTTTTATTTTAAATTTCAATTTTAGATTTTAAGTTGATATGAGTTATATGAAATCTTATATAAAATTATAAATTATTTATATATTTATAATTATTTAATTATTTATTATTTTGTTTTTATTTATCATTATGTTTAATTGATAAATAATTGAATATACGTAGACTCGGTTAATTGATCTAATTCATTAGTCGTAACTTTTGTATTGTTATATAATTATCATAAGATTACTGAGTCTAGGTTACTCTATCTGAGTTAATTCCTATAAAATCTACACTAATCTTAATCTAATTTAACGTATTCGATTGTATTTTGTACCGAATAATTGGCATATTGAACGTTACTACAAACCACACATTTTAGATACACCTTTTACACACTTTAGTATCACTACTGAGGATACACAATCACAACTTGTTTAACGAAAAATTTCAATACGTACCTTAAAAACTAATGAGTATAATATTTAAAAAATGAAGGATGTAGCAAGCCAAAAGTGTCAAGCACTAAATATTAAATAATTCTGATATAAGTTTATTTGGTTTGCAATCAGAAAATGAATGCTTGTTGGATATATTTTAAAATAAGATTTATACTTATTAATATCAATATAATAAATTTCCTTTGAAAATAACAACATACATACACTAAATATGTAAAACCAAGGTTTTATCTTAATACTTTTGATAAGTACTGTATCATTCTTGATATGATTTTTGATAATAAAATGTTTTCCATAAAAGTATTCAAACTTTTAATTATCAGCTGTACAGATTAAAAATAAATCACGGAAAAACAGACAAATATTATTTTTACTGCCTTACCACCAACAACTTAATTTTTATTTAAAAATTAACACACGAGAAGAATAGTAGCATTTAAATAAGATGTCTAATACGGCTGTTTACTTATTTCACCACACACGAACACATACATATCTAAGTTAAAATATTACACAAATGTTATATATTATACATATGTTGTAAACTACAACAAATTTAAAATGATATCATCCAATTAAAAATACAAAAAGGTTAAAATGGAAGAAATATAAACTAAAATTTTGTATTTATTTTTTGATGCTATCTTCGTCGGATGTTACTTTAATATTTGAAAATAGATCCTCTTCATAAATGGCCTCAGCTACTTGCCACACTTGAAGAATATTATCTTCTGATACCGATGCAATAATCCATGGTTCTTCCGCATTCCAGCAGAAATCAGATATTTTGGCTGTATGACCTGCATGAATAAATATCATCTCGGAAGGTCCATCTTCAAAGTCCTCTGGCGATTGATCGTTACCTATACGACTCAAATCCCATATGATCACACGACGATCTGTACCACTGCTTGCTAGTATAGTTTCGTGATGTGGTGACCACTGAACCTGAAAAATCTCATCACAATGTGATTCAAAACTGTGTAGCTTAACTTTAAAGTTTCGCATATCCCATAGGGCAACTGTTTGATCTGCCGATCCCGTTGCAAGAATAAATTCTGAAAATGGGCTAAATGAAAGGCAGTTTACCTCTGCTTGATGAGCATCGACGATATGACTCGGTTTGTCCGTGTTATTGCTACGTGTATCCCACATTAACAGACGTCGATCGTCTCCAACGGATCCAAAGATAGTTTCATGCATACAATGCCAAGCTACATCTTCAACAACAGACGTGTGCCCTCTGTATATAGTATGAGCATCTATACATCGATATTCGTTATGATTAGCGTTTACGTTCCATAGGCAAATAGTTTGGTCATCAGACGCACTTAATAAATGTCCATTTATATTCGGATTCCATGAGAGTCCATATCCCTCTTTACTATGCCCTCTCAGTCGTAGTTCTGGGTTACATCTACCTAGTGTTTCTGTACGATTTGAATGCTTTGTAATTTCAAAGAGAAGGACATCGCTAGTAGGAGCTTTTGTTGCGATTACACATGGATTTTGAGGCATGTATCGTGCTCTGTTTACTTCGCCCTCATGATTAATTCTTAGATCAATTTTTAACCTGGTACCAATAGGGCTAAAACCACCTAATTCGTTCATGTCAGAATCGTACTGACTAGAGTCCTGCAAAGCATTCAAATCCCCGCCATTTTCACCTATTTTAATAGAAGCAAGAACTAAATGATTTTGTTCGTCAGAAGTATGAGTGCCTAGTATTATTCGTTGAATATCACATGGACCGTTGCTTATATTTGGTAACCACTGGCATGTTAAACTCGGCCACTCTAGCGCATTTGTTATTAAGAGATCATACAGAAATGGGCAGTTCTTTTTCCATATTTTATACTCATCATTTATAACACGTTCATCGTTCACAATATGTGAACTATCATTATTTAAAACGCTGTTACTGTTAGCCTTATTGAATTGGTTTAATGACATCTTTAACGAAAACAAAACAATAAAATTAGAAAAGAAATTTTAGAAATCATTTTTTTATAATTTTAGATAAAAATGTAAACGAAAATTTTCGTATTATTAAATAAAAATTAAATATATTAACTATTTTGATATTTATACATTTTACTTTTTATTATTATATCCCATTTACTAATAAACTTTTATTTAACATATCCTATTTTTACCATTTAAATATTGTATTTTTAGTGTACAAAAGCACATAACACAATTAAAAAACAAAATATAATGATTACATCTAAGCCGAACAATTAAATTATATACCTGTGAGAATATATGATTAAATTGAATTATAACAATAAATAATACTAAATTAATTATCTGACGTTTCGGAAATGTCGAATACCTCGTCAGATACTACATAATAGTATAAACATAATTGTGATGAACCCTTTTAAACTGTAGGAAAGGATCTATAAACACTTTTAAAATCTGGACTCTACTGATGAAGCTCAATAAGCAGAAACCGATCAGGGGTTTAACTCCAAATAGACTATTATGATTTCAAATACCCAGTTATGCCCGTTTCCCCGTATTTTGATAAGTCACGACTATATATATGATAGTATGCAAGGCTATATCTATACATACATCAGTGATTATCGTAATTGCCGATCGTTTATATTTGCAGTTGTTTGTTAATAAAATCCCCAAATTCTCGGAGATGCCTTTTAAATAAAGCCCAAGGCATCCGAAACGACTGATGGTATAGTTCACCCTACTGATAAGTGCTGTTGCCTAACATCAGCTCGTCTAGGAGTGATAAGGAAGTCTGCTCTGTAATCAAACTCCGGGTTTGGCAACATCAACAATTATGCAACCAACAATTATATATATACTAAATGGTGTTGCTTGATAAACTGGACTTCGATTCACGACTTTCAGTCACAATGTCACTTCTCTATATATATTATCGTAGATTTTGCCAAAAACTGGAGTTCGATTACATGCAGATCAGACTTCCTTATCACTCCTAGACGAGTTGATGGTAGCCGGCAGCACTCATCAGTAGGGTGAACTACCATCAGTCGTTTCGGCTGCCTTGTGATATATTTAAAAGGCATCTCCGAGAATTTGCTAGCGTAGTAGCATGGGCATAGTCTCTTTAAACTAACAACGTGCATTCCGGATCATCCTAATTTTATTCGGCAGGAATTTTAATTGCTGTCGCTGCTTGCTTTATCACAGGATCCCTTTATCGGATACGTTTTTATAATTAAATCGTAGAATGTGTAAAACTGTGCTCCGGGAGCTAAAAAGCTTCAGTTTCATAATCGTAGATTTTGCCAAATCCAGAATTCGATTTTAGGTTTCTAATAAACATACAATTTGAAAAAGCCGTAAGGTGAAACGTCAACAATCTGCTACGTCTTTTGTCCTGTCTATCAATTTGTTCAGAATATTTATGTCTGAATACTATTCGAGGAATCCAGGACAGCGGTCTATCAACGAATCTTCTCGACTATATATAATTATTTGAAATTGAATTATTACACCAGCAAAGACCAAATATTTTTATGCTTTTCTAATCTAAAATAACGAGACATGTCAAACAAATTACACAGTAAATATAAAGATTTTGCGAATATTCTAATATATTAATTTTTGGTGGTTGTTCCTTATACCAACGTAATTTTATTGCGTGTTCGGTATTTATTCCTTTACCTCTGTCGCTCATTAATCGAGAAATTAATTTCTGCTCCGCCAATTTTCGTAGTTTCCCTTCAAATATATTTTGCTGAACTACTTTGTATCTAAATACATCGCTCGTTGTATTGTGCGTATTTAAGCAATGATTGACGATCGCATCTATCTCGTAGTCGTTTGTTTAGGTCACTACTTCTATTATTTAGTCTTATGTATAATGAAAGACCACTCTCACCTATATACTGTGCTTGACAATTAGAACATCTTGCTTCATATACTATACTCTGTGATGCACTTGTTTGTTCTTTTATTTTGTATGATAATGTAGTGTATTGCTGCTTTGATATTTATTGGCTTCATCTACATTTTTACAGCATCTTGCTAGAGAACGTTCACATTTAAACATGTCTTTCATTTCATGCATATCCTTGTTTTTATTCTGAGTTAGAAATGATGTTACTAAGGCACGTTTCAGATTGTATGTTTTTTTTGGGTCGAACTATGATTTGTTGATTCACATTTTTGAATTTATCATTAATTGCAGTCATGCATTTAAATAAATCTTTAGGTAGGATTGTTTGCGCTGCGTTATTTTCAATTGTGATATTAAATGTATTACCTTCAGATTCTTTAGTACCATAGTTTGTTTACCATTTAGTTACCGCCTTTCGCTGTGAAACTAGAATTTCTCGCATCGTGTGGCCTCTATTTTTTAATTCGCTTCTCATACGTTTAAGCCAATTCCTTCGTTCTACTGGAGTGCTGCAAATTCTCAGAATCCTATAAAATTCGTTTAATATTACATTTCGTTTAACTTGTTTACTGTAATTGCTGCGAGGATTAAGGTAAACTTTAATGTTTCCTGGTTTACGATATAGTGTAGTTTCTATACTACCGGATTTTCTTATTATAGAAACATCTAAAAAATGTACAGAAGTATATCTATCTATTGTAAAGTGTAAAGGAGAGCATTTGTTTAAGTCATTGATAAATTGAACGAGTTCATTCTCCAGATTTCCATACTACAAATGATGTCGTCGACATACTTCATCCAGTGTGCAGGTTTAATATTTTGTCTGTCTATGAAAGTTCGTTCTATATAATCCAGGTAAAGTGTTGCAAAACTATGGGTAACTGGAGTACCCATTGCTGTACCAACAACCTGACGATATAAATTTTTATTAAACTCAAATGTATTTCCACTTATAATTATATTTAACGAAGCAGATATTAACTCGCTTTTCAAATTTGGCCAATTATTTTCCTTCATTATTATGTCTATAATTTATATTCCTTCAGTATGTGGAATGCTCGTAAATAAGGGCTCTACATCAACTGTGAAAATGATGTCGTCTTTAGCTATATCTTTTTAATGTTATTTAAACGAGTTATAAAGTCAAATGAATCTTTAACATAGCTATGTGCTTTACAGACTAATGGTTTAAAGAGGTTATCAATAAATTTCGATAATTTTTCTGTTGGACTTCCAATGTTACTAACTATCGGTCTTACAGGGCATGGATCTTTTAAATTTTGCAAATATGGATTAAAAATCAATCGTAGCCAGCTTTGGCTCCTGGACCAAGTTATAACCGATTTTTCACAATAACAATATATATAAATTATTACTGCGAAAAATCGCTTGAAACTTGGTATAGGAGACAAAACTAGCTACTATTGATTTTTAATCCATATGTGTTGCTAAATAACTGGACTTCGATCATCAGCTCTATCAGTCTAATGTATCACTCCGAGACGCCCCTAACCACCCAGCAGTCATTATATATATATCACTTTAGCATCTAAATTATGAGTACCCGGTAACACTCATCAGTAGAGTGAAGTACCCACTGATCGTTACGGTTGCCTGTGTGACATTGTGAATAAAGGCGTTTCCAACACTTTGCTTAATTGACTGAGGCTTACGCTCTTTACCAGATCGAATTGCTGTGCGGACCATCCTTAAACACTGAGCAGAGGTTGTTGCTGAATTGTCGCTGCACTTGTTTAAAACCGCTGCTAAGATACATTCCAGCAAACGTAAACTGGTCGCTTAGCTTTCTTCTTAGATTTGAGGAAGAATTGAATGAATGACCAGAACACAGTATTTTGGAAACGTCAGATGTACAGAATCTATACGGTAACATCCCAGTATCAGGAACATTAGAGTTAGTTTAATCTATTTTAGTATACTCAGATTAGTCGGAAACCAAAAAGAATTTCGTATTTAAGTCAGTTGAAATAATACTTAAAAATAATATATTTGAATTTGACAATGAACAATACATTTCAATAAACGGGATGGCGATTGGAACTCCATGTGTTCCAACGATAGCCATAATGTTCATGGGCATTCTTAAACAGAAAGGGTTTTATGGACGTACAATCAAACCGCTTTGCCATTGTCGTTATATTGACAATATATTTTTCATATGGCCCAATGATATGGATAGCTTATAACAATTCCAAACAATCACAACGATAACATTGAATTGTCTGTCATATGAAGTAGGTGAGTCTGTTAAATTTCTATCTTACACTGTATAATGATGATGACAAATTCAAATCTACTTATTACAGAAAGCCATAATTAACGCGGTGTTAAGAATAAAAAGAGCACGTACATACAATTTAGAATTTGAAAGGCATGTACTAAAATTAATACATCAATTCATAAAACGTGGATATGGTTACAGGATGATAATAAACCAAATAAGGTCTGTAAGAGCCATTAGTCATGAAGAATCATTGATGGTTAAAGAAAACCACTGTAACAACATTCTAAGAATAATAACAAATTATCATCCACGCTTGTGTGCACTTACTAAGGACATATATGATATAAGAAAGCCAATATAAACTGACAAGAAAATATTTATTTTAAATTCGAGAATAAGTTATCGAAAATACTAATTAGATCAAATATATTTAAAACAAGAGAGGACAATAAACACAAAATCAGCGAATGCGGAGACAAAAGATGCTTTATATGTAAATTCATGGACCGGAAGTTAAAAATGTTCTACTGCCTTTCTAAAAGGTCGTTTATGTAATTTAATAGAAATAGAAATGCAACTTGGAAATTTTATAAGGAAAAATGAACAAAATATCATTTAGTTTATAAAAATAAGTGTATATCTATAAAAAACTTAAATGTACAATTGAAAAATTATCGTATTGGGATTGTAAATAATACATATAGTGTTAGATTTATATACTAACACAATATTGGGGATAATATATAATAATACATAACGTGTTGGGGAATGGGCATATTAGTAATATGAAGTTGGTTACACTGATATGTTATGTATAGTAAAATAAGCTAAAATCTGATTATACAACAGTTTATACTAGATACTTCTTATCAACATTTTAAGACATGATATTTTACTTATATAAAATAACGAAATATTAAATTGTCGTAAATATTTTTTAAACAATAAAAATATACACTTCTCCAGCGTTCCGAATCATATCTTTACTTATATTTATTATTATACATATAGTTTTATTTAGCCGATTTAATTAATTAAAGTATCATTTGATTAAGGATCACGAATCATAAAGATATTTGTAAATTTGAATCAAGTAGTTATTTACAAATATTTAGTCCAATAAAATAGCGCAGCTAATTACATGTCTACAAGCATATATATAATGTTGTATAAGAAATTAATGCCGGTTTTTATCTATTTTTGTTATAGTAAAATCGTCATTATCTTGCATAAGTTATTAATTTCCATTTTAAGCCACTCTTTATGATACTATGGTTACCAAATAGTCTAATTTTACAGGCCAATTTACAATTATTATACAAAATGAAAATTTCAACATTGAAAACCAGAGTTAATATCACGAGATATTTTTATCCGTACATTTATTCAGTTATAACTAATTACAAGACCACTGTACACTTGCCTGGATTGAACCCGAATTGAACCTTGTAAAATTATACCATATAATATTAAATATAATACATTAGATGATGAAATCTTAAGAATTGTCAGCATATGCAATTATATTGGTTTTCTTCAAAATCAGTTAAATAATTTAATATATATATATTTTAAACTAGGTTACTATAACAATAAAATCAAACAAAAATTGTAAAATATATAAATCAACAAAATATTGTTAAAATTAAATGTAAACTTTTAAGCGAAAAAAATTATTATTTATATAGATAATAATATACTTTGTATTAGAATAAGATACTAGATAATCAAATTTCATCAGATGAAATACTCCATTAGCATGTATTTGCCCCCACTGATATATTGGGTTGTGGAATAGAAGCCGAAACCTGAAATAATATTAGTTCTTCCTGATGACTCTAATTCTTATTCGGATACATCGTTTATTATTTATTAGTCTATTCATAAAAATTGATTTTTATTTTAAATTTCAAATACTCTAATTATTATTTATAATTTCTAATTGTTTATCCTTTTTAAATTTATATATAGTAATTTATTTTTAATTTAAATTTTACAGTAAGTTATTTTTAATTTAAATACTATACTCAGTTAACTAATCTAATTATCAGAGCCAACAATGACTATAATAAATTATGAAATATACTGATTATCGAAAAGAAAACTATCCCAAAACGTTAAAGAAATTCAAAATTTGTAACTTGGGCGCAGAACGGTTACATTTATCAGAAAATATCCGAAATAATCTACCAGAACAGTACATACTAGTTATACAGCAGATGTAGAAATCCTTTACACAAATATTTCAAAATATAAAGGTATGAGTGCAGTTGACAACCTAATGCAAAACAACAATTTGACACAGAGAATATAGTGTACAGTGATGTATAGTGTATAATGTAGTGTACATTGATGCTGATAGGATTCAAACAACCACACGAGGATATTATCAAACCGACCAATGAAGAATAGCGGCTCGTGTAAGCAATATTAATGCAAAACAACAATTTGACACAGAATATAATCTTTTATCAGTGAAGCACTGAATTACGTACTCAAGAATAATATTTTCAAGTTCAATGGTATTCATTATAAACAATGTCACGGAACCACTATGGGCACATACGTAGCACCGACTTATGCCAATATATTCATGCACATTTACGAAACTAAGATGCTACAGGAATGTCTTCTTACACCAATAATATATTCCAGGTATATAGACGATATTATTATATGGCTCGAAAATCTAGAGAAATTACAATATTTTATAAACTGTGAAGCGTCAGCGAAATTCAATCAGACTAACGTTTTAATATGGAGAACAAGTTAACTTCTTGAATTTGACTTTGTACAAGGATGGCAACAGTTTAAAAACAAAATTTTACCGTAAAGCTCGAATCCGTTTTATGTTAATGCCAACAGCGCCATATCACCAACCGTTAAAAGAAATACAATTTATAATGAAATGCTTCGAATAAAATGAACGTGATCAGGTAATAATTAATTCGGAAAGACAGTAATGCCACCCAGTAAACAATTCTGTGATCGCGGATACTGTAGAATTGATAAATACTATCAGACAAAACATGTAAGAAGACTATATAGAAACAAATGCTCAACAAAAACTCATACTGACAAACAACAAAATACATATGTGATATCTTATTATCCAGGTATTCGAACGCTAAATAGAATAATAAAAAATGCATTAACCACCTCGTCAAAAACTAAATATCAATATATTACTTTCTAGAATTGCCTTCAAAGAAAGGACTACAATTAAAAAGGAAATTACACACTAATATCAATAAATTGTCACATATTGTTTCGAGTTCTTCTCGAAGCCTCGCAAACGCGTCGGTTGTCAGACATGTGAAAGTATCTGCCAACGTAAAGACTTTTCAAGCAATATAACATCACTGAAATACAATATCATTGGAGAGTTAAATTGAACAAAAAGAGCATAGTGTACTTAGCAGACTGCGTAAAATGCATGAAACGATATGTCGGTGAGACCAAAAAATCCTTAGCACTAAGAAAAAATAATAGGAGATCAGATTTAAAAGCAAAGAAAACTATAAGTGATGTTGTTATTCAACATATTTCAGGAGGATCAAATCACATTTAAAAATATACAATCACAAGGTCAAACTTTAAAACGATAAGAACATAAAAATATGAATGCGCTGTATAGGACAACTAATGAGCGATCATCCAAACGGTTCAAATACTGAACATTTTTAGAGGTTCTGCAGTAACTTAGATTTTGATTTTAGCTTTTCAGATTAAAATAGTCTAACAACGAAACGTCAATAAGAAATTTTCTGTTTCATTTTTCAGTATGTATCATTTTGATTTTTAAAGGAGTACGTTTGCAACGAATCTAACGCATAAGCTGTACTTTAATAATTTATTTAACGTGGCGAAATTTGCACCAGCTACAAGCTTACAAGTCCATTAAATAACAAAAACAGCAAAAGCCATACAACTAAATTAGTTAAATTGTTTAAATTCGATTGGATTTGCTGTTTGAAACAAATCAGGGAGGTTGAATGGCGTATATGAATGGGCAGATGATTACACGAGAGAGGAGCAACCATAAGAGTGAAATCGATCAATTTACGAATTTGACGGAGGTTGCGGAGAAGCAAGGTAGAAGAGCCTACTTTATCTCTAACGAAAAGTTTAAGTGAACGTCGGTTGCCGAAATAGAAGCATAGGAAAACGAAATTATCAACGATAGGAAGAATTTTAGAATTTAATGATACGAATGGCGGTTCTAAGCCGATGCGTCGAGGAAGATCCACATTATTTTGGATTTATTAGGATTAATAATAAGTCGAAGAGAAGAAATATGATTGAAAAATTGAGGCAAGACAGTTGGAAGCAGAAACACTAAGATCACGCATACAATAAAAAGGGGCATGAGCATAGATTAGAACGTCATCAGCATATTGCATAACATGGAAGTTAAATGTATGAGAAAAATATATTTTTACGGGCAAATGCGTGCCGGCGCACGCTTACATAACCACAATAACAACAAACAAAAATCTAAATCGTGTGTCAATTAGGTGGGTACATGGGCGGCAGTTATTATTAATATGTAGACAACGTTACGAGCATAGCTCAAAGTTGCTGACAAATCGATAGTCAAAATAAAAGAAAAAGAGAAAAACAAAAACAAAAAGTTAACAATTTAAAATAATCTGTCCTTTAAAGAGCTCACGAGTTGCCGCATTTACAATATCATCGCTTAAACGATTTCATGAATTTATTATTCGTTGTCCAAATTGAATCGTTCTAGAATGTACTATTCGTCGGCGACTAAGATAAAACGAGTGACCTCGCAAAGCTCGAGTTGATCGAATGTTGAAGAGCCCACGCAACACATGGTGTTCATTGTGAAATACCTCCCATACAAGACACAGATCCCGCGAGTCACGAATATCACATAATGACTGCATATTTAAAGACCGAAGACGGTCCTCGTAAGGAAGTTCTCTCAAAGAATGTACTAATTTTGTTGCCCTACGTAGCACCTTCTCAAGTCGAGTAATCTCATCTCTGGTTCGAGGGTATGAACATTGAGAAGCATATAACAAATGGCTTAGTACAAAAGCGTTTGCAAGAACTCTAAAAGAACGTGGACTCATATAGCTGAATGATCGGCGAAGGAAACCAACCATACGCATGGCCTTCGAACAAATGTACTCAGTATTTTGGCGAGTGGAGAAATCATCCGTTATCCATACACCAAGATCTTTATAGATCGAAACCAATTTAATCACTCGATCCCCGAGATGATATATCGGCACTGGAACAACATTACGTGATCGAATGTGCATGCAAGTGCACTTCGATGCATTAACAGACAGACTATTAGAACGTACCCACTTAAGAACCGTGTCAATATCTGATTGGAGAATTTTACGATCATAATCCGACTTGATGGCTCTCCTAATTTTTAAATCGTCTGCAAATAATAATGAATGCGAACTTATTACACTGGGGAGATCGTTGATGAAAATACAAAACAGCAGAGGACCCAATACAGACCCTTGCGGGACACCGGCATTAACTAGATAATGCTCGGAAAGGGTACCGTGAATGGCGACCTGGTATGTGCGACTAGAAAGAAAGTTGGATATCCAACGAATGATAATTGGATTGATGTTTAATGCACTCATCTTCATAATCAACTTATCATGGGGTACAAGATAAAATGCTTTAAAGAAGTCAAAAAAATATGACATCTACAGCATACCCCTCATCCACTATGGAACCCCAACTTTCCTGTGCCAATAAAAGGTTGGTTACTGTGGAACAGCTTTTACTGAATCCGTGCTGATTAGCAGAAATAACCTGTATGATTCTAGGTAGTTACTGATTATCCGATAAAGTAATCTCTCTAATAAAGACACGATACAGAGGTTAAACTAACCGGTCGGTAGTTATCTACACATGATCGATCACCTTTCTTATTAAGCGGCTTAATAATAGAGCGTTTCCATGCATTCGGGACTATACCGTAATATAATGATGCTATAAATATCTTATATAAAGGCGCAGCAATGACATCATGAAGATTCTTCAGATATATTGAGGGAAGTAAATCTGGGCAAATCGAGCCCGACGGTTTCAGTCGTCTTAACTCTTTTATAACATCTTGAACTATAAACAAGTGAAGAATATCAAAAATTGACGGATTAATACGAGTAATTTCATTACGAAGAGAAGTAGTAGCTGATACGAGAAATTTACGACCAAATGCAGTAGCAATATCGAAATGATCTACCAAAATGCGTCCATTATTTCCAATGATAGAGCTAGAAGGTCGAACATTACTTATAAAATTTGCATATTTAAATAATATGCTAGGATTATTGGCTGACTTTCCTACCAGTACTTGTTCAAATTGCCGCTTTTTAAGTCTCTTGAGATATGTGAAATGATTCCGACACTTTAAATGACCTATAATCAGTTTCTCCATTCCTATACCTTACGAATTTTTGCTTCTTGGATCTAAGTTGAATGCAATAAAGGAGGGAACGCTGCGAACGTCGAGTGGTAGCTAATTCCAGGCGAGTGGGGCGGCGACAAGGAATGATCGGAGACCGTAGTTGTTACAGTAATTGGGAACGTAGAGTAAGAGGGAATTACGGGAACGCAGTGATATAGAGGTGGGGCGAGTGTCGTCTAAGAAAGGAAGGCTGATGAACGATGGAGAGCCGACAGTGATGAGACAAAAAGTTACGAGAAGAAGGCGGAGTTGTATGCGGATGTGGATGGTGAGCCAGGAGAGTTGGGCAAAATATATAGATGTGTGGTCAAATCGACGGAGACGTAGAAGCTCTCAGACGGTTGAGTTGATGATGCGTTGTAGGGGTCGGATGATGGATTTTGGAGAATTGTCAAAAATGCTGAGGCAGTAATCGATTTTAGGGAAAAGAAGCGATGAAAGAAGAGACATACGGGAACGGAAGTCGATAAACGAGCGAATATGGCGGACGTCACGGAGAATTAAGTTAAACCAGCAGACCTTGTCACGAACAAAGGGTTTAAGGTAAAGGTGATCATCGAAATGGAATCCTAAGAAAGTGAGATTGTGTACTACGGGGATGATTGATGAGGCAAAATATACAAGGGGAGGAGATATGGTAAGTTGACGGGGTAGGATCCACATTATTTTGGACTTGTTTGGGTTTAGAACGATACGAAGATGGGACAGACGTTTCTAGATAGAATGAAGACAGTTGGATGCAGAAATTACGATATAGTGTATGCGATGAGCGTGGGCATGAGCATATATGAGGATGTTATCGGCGTATTACGTGACGTTAAAAAATCAAGGTTTGATAAACGAAGAGAGATCGCCTAGTCGAAGAGAGCAAATCAGGGGACCTAGGACTGAACCTTGTGGGACTCCACAGAAAATGGGGATGGGAGGAGAGGATGATTAATTTGAGCATACGCGAAAAGAACGATCGGATAGAGAGGAGGTAAGCCATGTTACGGAGGAGGAAGAAAAGCCGTAATTATAACAAAGGCGAGAAAGGACGATGGAGTGGTGGGCGATGTCGAAGGCGGATGAGAGGTCGAGGGAATGAGATCACTATATAGACCCTTTTCACGAGAAATGAGTAGGTCGTTGTAAACTTTCATGCAGGCAATTTCTGTGGAGTGATTAGAGCGGAAAGCGAATTGGAAAGGAGGGTACAAATTAGATGAAGATAGATAAACGTTGATCTGTATTAAAATAAAACTCTCTAAGAGATTGGAAAGAGTAGGGAGGAGTGAAATGGGGCGATAGCTAGAAGAAAGTGAGGGGTCGAGCGATTACTTCTTAAGAATGAGACTAACGAAGGCGGATTTACAGTGTGGAGGAAATATACGACTGCGGATGGACGAGTTAAACAAGGTGGTGAGGAAAGGGGATATCGATGAGCATATGAATTTAAGTATGGGGTAGGCAGGGGATCGACAGGTGAGGTTCTGTTGGACAAGTACATTAGGACAGATGAGACTTCGTCAGGTGAGACAGGGATAATATGAAAGAGTTCCGGGAGGATGATGCGAGTAGCAGTGAGATAGAATGGAGACGGGGTGTTGAGAGAGCAACGTGGATATTTCGGTCTGAAGAAATGATGAATAATCATGGGGATTAATGTTGCAAGACGAAGAGGAGCAAGAAAATATTGAGTTAAAATTATGTCAGAGAGGCTTAGAGTTTAATGAAGTGTTGATTTTATGCTGCCAGAAAAAGTTGCATTTGATACGTAGTAGGTGGAGATAATACCGGCGAAGAGCGCGATAGGAATCACGGAGAGACGGAGTGAGCGATCAGATCTTGTTGAAAGTTGAAAGTTTTTTTTAATGTGGCAAATGTACACAGAATGTGTGCTTACAAGCCCACAAAAGCGAAACAGATAAAAAAAGTTAATCGTTTAGTAGCATCGATTTTAGCTGCGTTTTGAAAAATCGGAGTGAGGATGATGATCGCAGATGATTAGGTAAGGAATTCCAAAGGAGAGGAGCAGCGATATGTAGGGATCGACGGTCGAAGTTGGTTGAGTGAATAGGTACGTGTAGCAGAAGAGAATCACATGAACGTAGGTGAGTAGAAAGATAGCGAGATTCACTTAGAGTTGGCAGATAAAGATAAGAAGGAGAATTACAATGGAGAAGGCGATAAGTTAGGCAAAGCAGACGAAAACGAACGCGACGTTCAATACTTAGCCACACAAGTTTTGATAAATAGGAAGATATATGATCGAATTTACGAAGTCGAAAAGGGATGCGCACCGCAGTGTTAATGAGGTGTTGAAGAGGTTTTAGGGATGACTTTGAAGAGAAGACGAGAAGGCTAAGACAGTAATCAATACGTGGGAAAAGAAGGGAGGAGATAAGATATTTACAAGAACTAAAATCTAGAGAATTTCTGACGAGACGAATATCACGAAGAAGAATATTAGAAGGCCTAGTTTTATCACGAATGAAGGGATCGAGATGCAGGTTATTGTTGAAGTGAATACCTAGAAATACTAGTTTATCTACAGCAGGAATAATTGTGGTCTGAAGATACAGAGATGGAGGAATAACAGAAACAGTGGAGGGTAAAATCCATAACACTTTAGATTTGGTAGGATTTAGGGACATGCGCAAAGAAATTAGATGTTCTGATAGAGCACGAAGACAATTAGATACGGATACGGAAAGTTGGCTTAGGGAATGAGGAGACGAATGAGAATAAAGAAGTATATCCTCAGCGTACTGCATTACCCTGAAGCAGAATTTACTAGTTATACAAGATAAATCTACAAGAAGAAGCGTAAATAGAATAGAGCCAAGTACAGAACCTTGAGGTACACCACAAGAGAGAGAAGATAGAGGAGAGCACATTGAATTAGAATGGACGGAAAATGATCGATCGGAGAGATACGAAGAGAACCAAGCCAAGGTGGACGAAGAGAAACCATAGTGATAGCGAAGACGAAAAAGAAGGATTTTGTGATCGACAATGTCGAATGCAGATGAAAGATCGAGCGATATTACCACACTACACAGTCCTTTGTCACGAGCGGAGAGCAGATCAGAAAATACTTTATGACATGCTAGTGCGGTGGAGTGATTGGAGCGGAAAGCAGATTGAAAAGAAGGGTAGAGCTGCGATGAAGAGAGATACTTGTTTATCTGATCTAAGACAAGGTGTTCAAGAATTTTAGATAAGGTTGGTAGAATTGATATTGGGCGATAAGATGAAGGAAGAGAGGGCTTTTTAAGTAGGGGACGACAATGGACGTTTTCCAAAAAAAAAACAGGAAATATTCCATTCACGATTGACGAGTTTAAGAGGCTGGTAAGGAAAGGTGTGTAGTCTGTTGACAATAATTTGAGAATTCGAGTAGGGATGGGATCGGAAGGAGAGGACTTACAAGTTAACGAAATAAGAAGGCAAGATACCTCATCCTCAGATACCGCAAGTAGATAAAAGAGCTCAGGGATACGAACAGACGAGATACAATAAGTTTGTGGAAGGACGATGATCGAATCGATTAGAGAAACAGTTTTTGAAATTAGGTAATCGGAGAATTGAGAAGGATCAAGAGTGGAGGTGACAGAGGAACGAGAAAGTAGAGAATTAAGAGTTTTCCATTTAGTTCGAGAGTCATTAGCGGAAGCCAGTTTGCTTCGCCAAAAACTATGTGCCTTAGAACGCAGAAGTTGCCTATGCAAACGACGAAGAGCAAAGAATTGGTTACGATAAAAGGATAAATCAAGTTCTGAAGATAGTCTGAGATAACGACGATAAGTTCTGAATGAACGACGCAGGAGGCATTTTGAAGTCACACACTCAGAGTCGAACCATGTTGCAAGATTTTGCCGTGATTGAACAAAAGTTTTAAGAGGAAGAATTTTATCGAGGATAGAGCAAAATACATTGTCAAAGAGGGTACATAAGTAATTAGGGGATTGGTAGATAGAAGAAGGATACATTAACGGAGAGCGGTTAATATGAGAGCGAAGAAGGGAAAAGTCGAGGAATTTCCAAGAACGACACGAGATAATTTTCGCAGGAACATTGATTTTTAACAAAGGGAGAGAACATGTAACAAGGAAGTGGTCGGATAGAGCAGGATCAGATATGCACAATGAAGAAGACAAGGCAAGACGCGTAGGTAGGGCAACAATATCGAGGGTACTGCCAAGAATATGGGTAGCAGAAGAATAATGAGGAGACATGATTTGAAAATCATGATCGTTAAATGTAGAAATCGTCTTTAGGGTATTGGAATCACGAGGACGGTCTAAGCGAACATTTATATCACCTAGTACAACGCAAGGTAAACCGGAGAGGAAGATGAAAGAAAGTAAGTTTGACAGTTCACAGAAAAAAGAGTCAGACGGATGACATGATCCAGACCGATAGAATAAGTATATATTGAGAAACAACGAGCCGGCTTTTACACGGAACCTAAGTAGTTCGAACGTGAGAGAAACAAATGACAACGGTAATGATTGCAATGGAGACAAATGGTGAGAGAAAGCTATAAGGCCACCGTGGTTAATTGATCGATTTGAACTAATAGTTCGTTAACGAGCCTTATCGACTACAGAGAGATTTAAAGAGCTGAGGCGTTTAAGAGAGTAATCATTCTGATCAGCGTGCCAAGATTCGGTTAAACACAAAACATCCAAAGATTTATGAAGGAAAAGATCATATACTGAATCAACTTTGTTATTAAGAGAGCGGATATTTAAAACGGCTAATTTCCAGGATGATTTGGGGAGCAGTGGAGTAGAATCAATTAGAGGATACCCCGGATGATTTACTTGAAGTTTTGCTGGAGGATTTACATTTAAATCATTTTCAATCGTTGGTCATATATTGGCTGGGTTAGAAAGATTGTTGTTGCCTGTAGACGAAACTTCGCCGAGTACTGGTAAGCTCACATTTACTGCGTGGGCTTCCCTACTTGATGAAACCACTATCTTATGTCCTCTAATAAAATATCGCTTACTTGGGTCTGACTTTTTTCGTTCGGATAATTCTTTCCGTAGTCTCTTAAGTTCCTCTTGTTCAAGTTTCGACAAATCAGGGCACAAGTACACCGTATGAAAGAGAGATGAATTCTTAAGCTTAAACGAAGATTTTAAAGATGATTCCACATGGCTGACGCTAGTTTTTACCTTAACCCACGGAGGGAAGTTAGTATGAAGTGCAGGGAGTCGATGAAAGTCTAGTTTTTGTCCGACCAAAGGACAACCGATTTCCTCAAAGAGATTTAATATAACTTGTTGCTCGCTTTCAGAAACGGGTAAATTACGAACTATCAGATGTGAGGCCCTAGCGCTTTTCCTATCAAGAGAGTTTGCTAATTTAGAATAAGATTTATCTACCTCTGGTGTGCGTTGAAAAGAACAAACAGCATGAGATACCTGCTTATTGATGCAACGGTTGATGGAGAAGTTGATAGACTCATTTACTATTCTATGTATACGCTCTTTGTTTGCCCAGCAACTATTTGAATCATTTGATATTAACTGGCTTTTAAGTTTAGTTATTTCAATTCGGGTTTCGTTGATTGCTTTGGCTGCACAAAATCCACAGAGGTAATCTTGGGCCAGTAAATCTCTAGAAAGCCTTCTCGGAAGGATTACCGTTGAATACACGTTGCAATTATCCGTAATTATTGCAATTATCTCGATTTGAGCATCGTTGTGCACAACAATTAATGCATTGCTTATTATTCAAACTAGTGTGAAAGAACAAAGCAATTTAACTTAAACACTTTCATTTATTTATTCAAATCTTACGTCTGAGAGAGCTGTGATAGACTCGAATATATTTTATATATTATATAAAGTACAATTTATATTTTATATATTTGTACACTTGAAAGTATGCCTGTAAAACAGCATTTCAATTAAAAGGAATTTAGTGCCTTATGCATGGTTAAACTGCAATACGCACTGCCATGCACAGAGCTTATGCTAAATTTCATCCGATGATTCAGATTAAGGGTAGTTCTGTTTTTTGAGCTTTAAGCACTGTTTAAGCGTGTGTTAAGGTGCCTATGGATGATTATTGAAGTTACGATACTGATGAGCTCCGTTAGATCGAAACGTGCATACCGTTGTTGAAGTTTGTCGTCACACACCGAATGACTGGGCATACGTAGCGACTTTGAATATTGCGAGAATAATTCGATTCTATTTCTTGGTCTGATGAGGATATTTAGAATGCTGCCTATGTCACACAATGGGTCTTTCGCATTAAAAACCAGCTATATAAACTTTTCTTCAAAAATTCAAATTTAATACACCTTGACTACTAGCAGCTCCATTGCGACAGCCGTTTTTGTTTGAACCTCTTTCTATCACATATTAGTAACCCCGGGTTCATCAGAAGGCTGACTAACAACTCTTCTCTTTTCGAAATTTGACTCATCTAAGATTCGAGCTGTCGCTCTCCGTACTTCACTTGCGCTCTTGAATGCTAGACTATAGATTGTGTGGTATGAGATCGTGAAGATCGATTCATGAAATTGGAAGTCATTAAGGAAAAATTCTGTAGCTGATTTTAATGCTAAAGTCACTTTGTGTGACCTAGCAAATATTCAATAGATAATTAAGCATCCATAACAGGATCACCATTCTCGATTTCAATTGTTCTTCATGATCTCATGACGAAGGGTGGTACAGTGTTGAATGAAATAGGGTGCTTATTTTGCTCAGTAGAAATTTCCAGAATGGTAGTAACGTAAACTATGTGCCTCGATCGCTATGAATGTATCAGGCTTTTCAAAAATCGAGAATATTTGATTCAAACACTTAACGACAGTACTTGATAAAGTGTCTCTGCATGATGAAGCAAAATGAAATTGACTGAAGTTTTCCGTTACAAAGAGTAGTAATTTATTCTGGTTGTTGATCGGCAAAGGTCCCTTAAATCAATTAAGAGTTGTTTAAATGGGCGATTGGATTTGATCACACACCATAATTGTAATATATTGTCTTTAACACGACTCAGCTTCTGCAAATTCGACTTACATTTCTCATGTAGTCAAGTTAAAATGGCAGATTCTTCGTATTGACAAAGTGCAACAACCGAGCGATTCCGGGGTGACTTTAGCTGTCATGTAAGTCTTTGAGCTGAGTATCGTCGTTCACGACATTGATTGTACATCGATAAGGTGTATCGGATCAATATTTACTTGTCCAGCTTAAAAAAAAGTTTGAGATAAAATAACATACATTCCAGATTATTCCTGTCAGTTCCAGATTATTCCTGTCAGTTCCAGATTATTCCTGTCAGTTCCAGATTATTCCTGTCAGTTCCAGATTATTCCTGTCAGTTCCGCTCGCTACGCTCGCGGATTGAGCTCAATCTATCGATAAAAAGTCATGCCTAAAAAAGCGCGATCTCAGATCCCTGTTCCTGATCAACAATCTTCCACATCTAAATGCAATGATGGTTATACCAGCTTTGAAGTTGGATGCGATTCCAAAGATTGCGATGTATGGACACTTGTTCGTGTTAAAATATCCGACCACTCAGTGTATAAACTTAAACATTTCACTTGCGGTTTTTGTACATCAGTACGACTACTACAGTTATCCTGCTCATCTACTCCTGTATCACACACTACCACTCAGACCAATGCTGTTTTAGATGTTTCCCTCGCATCAACACCTGACTTCGCATCATATAATCCCATTATTGAACCTACTCTCTCACACACTCCTCGTTCAACTACGTACCAAACTTCCATTAATCTTTCTCATTCTAACAATGCTAACGGCAAAGCTTTTCATCTCGTACCTCCTCTTTCCTATTCCTCCCCCAATCTAAATAAATCTCAAACTTCTTTATTCTCCTCACGAACTCCTTACTCGACCCCCCCCTGTATCACCTCTCAATAATTTACACCCTTCCATCAAAATCATTTCCAGTAACATTTCCGATCAACTAATTCAACACTCCATTCCTGTCACTCATGCCCCAACCTATTTTAATTCTCCTTACTCTACCTCCCACGTAACACTTCCCAATAAGTTACATCCTTCATTTAAAATGATATCCAGTCACATCTCTGATCAACCGATTCAACACCCCGCTCCTGTCACACTTGCTCCAACCAATATTAATTCTTTATCAAGCACCCCTGTCATTTCCACTTCTATCTGCTCATCTACCTCGACTCCAACCAGCTCTGTCCGTCCACCACTTCCACGAAATCGTTTTCCTTCGCGCGATCGCTGTATAATCATATCAAACTTAAAGCTTTCCGAATCTGCTTCTCCACAATCTCGCCTCGATGATGATGTATCTGCTTTCAGGTCTATCCTAGCAACCATTCTTCCTGATGATAACCCATCACTCTTCAATAATATCGCTCCTGTATCCTTTATTCGTTTAAACAAATCCACTAAATCAAATCATCTCAGTCCTCCACTCTTAAAAATCGTTTTCCGACATAGTTCACATGCCTCTTCGGTACTCTCCCAACGTTTTAAACTTCTTACCACTTCATCTACTTGCCGTATCTTTCCTGACCGCTCCCCTTCTGATATTGCCCAGCTCAATTTAGCTCGCATTGAAAAACATCGACGTGAAACAAACGGCGAGTCATCCTTATCTATACGTAAAATCAACGGAAATTTTCACGTTCTTCACACAAGGCCAAAAATTCGATGGCGTCCCATCTCTCCCCCTTGTCTTCTTCGCTAGTCGATCTCGCTCCTAAGCATACTTTTCGTCTTAGTCTATTCAATACTCGCTCCATTCTTCATAAAGCTGATATGCTTCTCGATATCTTCGATCAATTATCTATCGATATTCTCTGCATTACCGAATCCTGGCACACTGACTCCAACGATCTTGCTATTCGTCGTCTATGTCGCTCTGGTTGTTCTCTAGTTGAATCAGCTCGTCAAATTACATCTCATACATCTACTGCGTCTAACCATGGCGGTATTGTTGCCATTGCTCGTCACCCAATGTCTTTACGTAAAATCAACGTTAACATCCGTTACACCTCGTTCGAATTACTCATATGCAGATTATCAACGCCTTTCCCTCTGGAACTTGTGATTGTATACCGTCCAGGTTCAGTTGCCCCATCACGTATCTTCTTTAACGACCTTGCAGATCTAATGTCTCACTGTTCATTGTCTTATACTCCTTCTTTTGTTCTCGGTGACTTTAACATTCGTCTTGATCGCCCGTCTGACTCTGACTCTATCACTTTAACTAATCTTTTTTCTGATTTTAACTATAAATTACTTTCAACAAGCCCAACTCATATTCTCGGCGGTGCTCTCGACATCATTGCTGTTCCTAACTGCTTCAATGACTATATCTCCTTGTCAATTACTGATCCTGGTTTGTCCGATCATTTCCTTGTCACTCTTACTCTTACTCGTCCCCATCCTCCTTCTCCGCCTTTACCATTATCTACACCAAGTCGACCCTGGAAGCTTCTCGATATCCCTATTCTCTGCACAGCCTTACTCAATTCTTCACTCTTTTCACTTCCTCTTAACTATCTCTCTCCCGATGATCTCTGCATTCTGTTTGATTCTGAACTTACGTCGATCCTCAATAACCTTCTACCTAGTCGACTTCGACGTTCCCAGCGCTTGCGCCATGCTCGCTGGTTCGATTCTGACTGTAGTCTTTCTAAGCGTCGACTCCGTCACTCTTTTCGTATGTATAAACGCTTTCTTAAACGTTCACCCAACTCACTCCCTCCAAATCTTCGTGATTCCTACTTTTCTCAACGCCGTTCACATCTCATTCTTATACGTACTAAACGTACTCTCTTTTGGCGAAATCAACTCGAGTCATCTTCCAACTCGAAATCTCATTGGAAAATCTTAAACTCAATTCTTTCACGATCATCTACCCCTTGTAATATAAATCCTGATGAATTTTCTTCTTATCTACAAACTAAGCTATCTAATTTACTTTCCCTACTACCCATAGCCCCTTGTACCCACTCTTATCTTTAAATACTTCCCTCCCAGAACTATTCCACCTTCTTCCCGTTTCGTCTGATGAAGTTTCTTCGGTTCTGCTGTCATTACCTAATAAAACCTCTCCTTCTGACCCAATTCCCACTCACTTACTTAAAAATATCTGCACTTTTATCTTACCCTTCCTAACCACATTGTTCAACTCGTCCATCCGTAGCTGTACATTTCCTTCCATCTGGAAATGCGCCACTGTTCGTCCTATCATCAAAAAGCAATCTCTCGACTCTTCACTACCATCTTCGTACCGTCCAATCTCACTTCTCCCAACCCTCTCTAAACTCCTTGAGCGTCTCGTTCTTAAGCAAGTTAATACATATCTCTATTCCTCTAACTTATTTCCTCCCTTCCAAGCCGCTTTTCGCTCTAATTACTCTACCGAAATTGCATGTCTTAAAGTTTATAACGACTTACTCATATCGCGCGATCATAAATTATGTAGTGTCATAGTTTCTCTTGATCTATCGTCTGCTTTTGACATCGTCGATCACTCGATTCTTCTCCATCGCCTTCGTCATGATTATGGCTTCTCTTTACCCACTGTATCATGGTTTTCTTCATATCTATCAAACCGTACATTTCGCGTATATTCTAACTCTTCTCTCTCCCATCCTTCGTCCATTCCGTCCGGTGTTCCGCAAGGCTCCGTATTAGGCCCTATACTTTTCTCTCTTCTTCTTGGTGATTTGTCTTCGATTTCTCATAAATTTAACTTCCATGTTATGCAATATGCTGATGACATTCTCATCTATGCTCATGCACCTGTTTATCGTATTCGCGATCTTAGTGTTTCTGCTTCCGACTGTCTTGTCTCAATTTCCAATCATCTTTCTTCCCTTCGCCTTTCTCTGAATCCTGATAAATCCAAAATTATGTGGATCCTACCTCGACGCCTCGGCTTCGAACCTCCCTCCGTATCATTAAATTCTACAATTCTTCCTATCGTTGATAATCTCGTTTTCCTAGGCTTCTATTTGGACAACCGACTTTCACTTAAACCTTTCGTTAGAGATAAAGTACGCTCATCTACCTTGATACTCCGCAACCTCCGTCAAGTTAGTAGATTGATCGATTTCCCTTCTTGTATGACTCTCATATCATCTCTCCTTTTTTCTAGACTCGATTATTGTCTTAGTCTATTTTCCAACTCACCTAAATCCACTCTTCTTCCCCTACAACGCATCGTCAACGCAGCTGTCCGAATTCTCCTCCGTCTTCGTCGTTTTGATCACACATCCTACCATCTTGCTTCTCTCGATTTGCCTACAATTTATTGTCGTGTTCAAATTCGTCTTCTTATCGTTGCTTTCCGCCTTGTAACTTTTCATACCCCTTCATTTCTCAACCTTCCTTTTCTTGATAATTCCCGTCCTGTTTACTGTTCCTTGCGTTCCTGTAATTCCCTTCTTTTACATGTCCCAAACTACTCTACCTCCTTTGGACTCCGCTCCTTCCTGGTGGCTGCTCCTCTATCGTGGAATCATCTGCCCATTCATATACGACAATCAACTTCCCTGCAGTGCTTCAAACGACAAATCCGATCCCATCTGAACAATTTAACTGCTTGACTTTCTCATTTTTGTTTGTGGACTTGTAAGCGTACAGCTTGTACGCATTTGCCACATTAAATAAATTTGTATTATTATTATTATTAATCTGTACAAAATCTCAAAACAACATTGCAAGAATTCCAGACGCCATCGTTTCATCTTGTCATTCTTTATTTTGCTACGTCCCTGTTTTGGAAAATATGTATGAAACCGCTCTTTGATACTTGACAATCTAAAATTGCGCCCGGATAAATGATGACGCCCATTTCGCCCAGCTTCGAGACGTCTAAGAGAGGGATACTTTTCGTTCTGTACACACACTTTTCGGTATTCAACTCTAGGTTATAACGTTGCGACTTCTCTGAAACGCTGAAGATTGAGATATGCTCTTCGTTCGTTTTGCCGGCTATGACCACATCATCTAGATAGCAAAATGTACCAGTCAATCAATTGTTGGTGATAATTTGTGTCATGATACGTTGGAAAACAGTCACTGCGTTCGTCAACCTGAAAGGCATGCACCGAAATTGGTAGAGTTGGCCTGACGCTTCCAATGTAATATATTTCTTGTCTTCGTCGCAAATCGAGATTTCGTTTCAATCGATTAAATATGCTGAAGAATGAGAGATTATTGATAATGTCGTCGATTCGAGAGAGTGGAAACGCTTCAATAAATGTGAATCGATTAATGGTCTGGCTATAGTCAATTATCACTCGTGTTTATCCTCATGATCGAATTAGTACCACTTGTGCCCTCCAAGGTGAATAATTTCTCTCAATGACATTCTTCTTCAGTAGCAAATCGACTTCCGCATTTATCAGCGCAGTATCTTCTGGATTCCTTCGCCGCGTTGGGATAGCTATCGGATGTATTTCACATGTCAGATTAGCGAATAAAGCATGATATTCAATATTCAGGACTCTACATATCGAAGGGACCTCGATTTTTCTACCACTTTCCCCGAAATTGATAGTAACTTCAACGTGACGATTCAAGAAGGGTGTACCGAGAATCACATTGGTCCTTAGTGTCTCCAAAACGAATAAATTGACATTTCGATATAGTCGACTTGAAAACTGATTGTACACGTAACCATGCTGTGAAGAGAGCGTGTGTGATCTGAAGTTGCCATTCGAATTTTCAAGTCAGAATTCTGTTCGATGAGTCCACATGTTCATACCACCTCACTTCGAATAAGGTTTATGGCACTTCCGCTATCGATCAGATCCCTGCATACAGTTCGTTGATTATGGCTTTGGAATGTGTTGGCTTTGCAGAGATATTAGCACAAGAAGAATCGGAATGACCGATCGAGGCTATGACAACAGATAATGCAATCTCTTTCGATCAGCAAACGTTCGCGAAATTCCCCTTTTTGTTACACTCCCGGAAGGATACGCTACGAGCTGGACATATCAATCAAGAATGTTTCGGTTTGTGGCAGAAATGACACTCAGAAAGGTTTCGAATGGCCGAAAGTCTTCGCCGAGTTGATCATTTTTATCTGGCGTAATTTGCAGATCTACATTGTTGATTGATATTCGCCGATCGAGTGAGTCACGTGGCGTACACGTTGATAATCCGAAAGATAATGTCTGTCAAGGAGCTGATTCAATTACTCTTGTAAAATTGCAAGCATCGTTATTTTCAAATGATTGGCATTCGAGCAAACGTTGACGAATAATATCCTCGACAAACGTATCACGTATTCCAGCGACTAACGTATCACGGAGAAACAGGTCGTGGTGTTCATCGGCGGTGGTGGCTTTGAGCGTGATATGTTTAGCGAGCGATTCGATAGTGCGATTGTACTGATCGATGGCTTGGTTAGCTTTCTGACATAAGTTACGTAACTTATTACGAAGAAACACGTCCCTTGTTTCCTTGTTGAGGGTGTCTCTGAGCAAACGAATAGCATGCTCATGGGATGTGCAACCGTCGAAGAATTCGAATACGCATGATTCCACGTGATTGACTAAGATGTCTAGTTTTAGGGCGTCTGTAAGATCGCTGACGGACTCAAGAATGTGTCAAAACGTGTAAACCAGTGATTCCATTCAGTTGCGCAGTTAACATGGTCAGGGGACAAATTCAATATCGACGAATTTAGTAATTTGTCCATCACAGGTTGAATACGATGTTTGAATAAATTGAACTGATAAAGCTTTAGATAAATGGCTTTATTCAAACATCTAAAATCATGAATAGTTTATCATGCCACTACTACACTGCACGTTATTATTATTATTATTTCGACAAACAGACGAGCAAAGCTCACAGTTGCACTGTTAAAAAAGAAAAAGAAAAAGTAAAGAAAAAAAAGACTCACAAACAAAAGTCAAAAAAGTTCATGTTTGAATGCTGAAACCGATCTTGAGTTGACAATTTCTTCACTTAATCGGTTCCACTTACCTACGATTCGGTGTCCAAATTGTACAGTTTTAGAGCGTATAACTCGGCGATGGGCTAAAGTAAAATTGTGTCCACGCAAATCCCGACTTTTCCGAACAGTCATCAATTCTCTTAAGACGTGATTTCCCTTGTGTAAAGCTTCCCATGTTGAACACATATCTCGCCGAAACCGAAGGTCGCTTATAGAAACCATACCAAGTTTTTTTAGCCTTTCATTATAAGGTAAGGCTTTAACTGAATTTACGAGCTTTGTTGCCCGGCGCAGCACATTTTCAATTCTACTTTTCTCGTATACTGTTCTTGGGAACGAACATTGTGAAGCATAGGTAAGATGACTGATCACAAATGCGTTGGCGAGTGCTCTAAATGAAACTGGACTCAACACACTAAAAGTTCTACGAATCATTCCAACCATTCGATTTGCTTTCGAGCAAGCCAACTCAGTATTCCAACTAGTCGAAAAATCATTCGCAACTACTATTCCAAGGTCGCTAAGACGAGTTACTACTTTAATGTTCTGATCCTCAAGATGATAAGTTGGATACACACTATGACTGCGTGATTGTAAACGCATACAAGCACACTTTGATATATTCAGTGACAGACCATTCATATAAGCCCAGTTGGAAATGCTGTCGATATCCGATTGAACTAGCACCGTGTCCGAATCTGACCGGATAGCCTGCCAAATTTTTAGGTCGTCTGCATATAAAAGAGAGTGTGAGTTCAAAATGGAAGGAAGGTCATTAATGAAAATACAGAATAACAATGGGCCGAGGACCGAACCCTGCGGAACTCCAACATTGACCGGATAAGGATCAGAAAGAGAACCATTTACAACAACCTGATAGAATCTGTTAGATAAAAATTCTTTTATCCAGCGAATAATAAGTGGATCAATGTTTAGAGCACGCATTTTCTGAATCAAGATGTCATGTGGAACCATATCAAACGCTTTTGAAAAATCAAAAAATACTATATCAACATCAAAGCCCTTATCAACTAATGAACCCCAGCTATTCTGGGCAATCAAGAGATTAGTGATTGTTGAGCGATCCCTTCGAAATCCATGTTGATTGTTACACAATAATTTGTTGGATTCTAGATAATCGCTTAGAATGCGGTATATTATCCTTTCCAAAACTCGACAGAATACACACGTTAGAGTTATCGGACGATAATTTTCAACTGAAGATGGATCACCTTTCTTCAAAATGGCCCTTATCAACGAAAGTTTCCAATTCATCGGGACACAACCGAAGTACAAGGAGGCGACACAAATCCAATATAGTGGTATACCGATAACATCAGCGATATTCTTGAGAAATACCGGTGGTAAACGATCAGGATAAATAGAACCTGACGATTTAAGCCGCTTGAGCTCTAGCACTACATCATTAACAGAAAACATCTGAAGAATGTTTATATTCGATGGACAGTACGAGGCATAGGTGACGGAGGAGGATTTACGAACTCCTACGCAAAAATGTTGAGCAAAAGCATTCGCTATGTCATCATATTTAATCAATGTGCAACCATCAGTATCAACAAGTGAACCAATGTGTTTATTTTTGTTGTTGAAATTAGCATAATTGAATACGGATTTAGGATTATGAATTGACATTTGAGCAATTTTCTCTTCAAATTGACATTGTTTGAATCGTTTAAGAAATGTGAACCGATTTCTGGCCTCTTTATACCTACAGTAATCAATACTATTATTAGAAAACAACTGGAATTTCATTTTTTTTAATTTTAAAGCATTCTTTAACTCTTTGTCAAACCAAGGTTTATGGTGTATACGATTTGCAACGGTTTTACGGGGCGAAAATCGTATGAGTAATTCCTTAAGGGTGGCTTCTAACTGATAGCATGCCTTATCAACCCCAACATAAAACGGACAGAGCCATGAAATGCTCAGTCCGTTCTTCTGACGCACAAGTTCGAAGTTAGTTTTAAAATAATTTAAAGAATTCTGTTGTAATCTACAAGCTGAAAGACGTGTAAAATCTGAGTAGAAATTGAGAACACAGTGATCTGACCTACCCAAAGGATCGGAGTGCGTAACTTTGTGTATAATGTATTTATTCGATGTTAGACAAATATCAAGTAGCGATTGATTTTCTTGGGAAAATCGTGTAAATTTTGAAACATGTTGGGTAAGGTTTAGCGAGTTAATCATATCAAGAAATAATGATGTGGACGGACTACACACAGAAGATGTGTAGGTGTTCCAATCTACTGTCGCTAAGTTGAAATCACCAACTATAAAAAGACTTGGTTTGGAACCAAACTCTAGAATGTAATCGATCAAGCAACAAACATCTGAAGTGGGATTGCGATAGATTAAGCCTAAAGTCACTGAACCAAGGGTAGGAAGAGACACACTACCCCACAATAACTCGATTCCATCGGACGCTAGTACATCTAGCAATTTAAACATTAAACTATTATGCACATAGATAATCACTCCACCACCCTTGCAGATAGATCTGTCAACTCGATAAGATGTATAATTTTCAATCCAGATCTCAGCATCAGTAATTCTATCATAAAGCCATGTTTCAGTAATAGCAACTAATAGCGGATGCGAATTCTCAATGCGGAGTTTTAATTCGTCAATTTTTGGAAGAAGACTACGGGCGTTCGTATATAATAACAAGCATTCTAAGCTTAAGGGTAGAGTCTGCTGAGCCAACGATATCGGTATGTATGACTGATAATCCTCGCTACGTCGCTCAAGAGCCGACCACAATGGGGAGGAGTAATGGACAATATTTCTTAAACATTTTTTATCCACATATGAAATATTTGAAATTACCAATGACTTATGAGCGGCGGAGGAAGGATTGAATGATCTACCTGTAGAGGCATCCAATGTATTTGAGTCTTCCTCCGCACAACCTGAAAATTTCGAATTGTCAAGTTTGACTCACCAGCTTCAATACGAGACTTCAAACATTGTTTAGCTTCACGTAGATGCTTACGTTCATTCACGTCGAGATCTTTTAACAATCTTGCAGACGAACCTTGGAGACGATAAGAGTTCCTAAAGATGGTCTTAACGGCTTTTGGATCTGTCAGAATGGCTTTTAGCAGTCTAGGACGATCGTTAATTTTCCTCCCTATGCGGAATAAAGCAACTATTTTAATACTAGATACTATCTCTTCTGGGGATTGTGCCAAAACGATCGTGAGAATATTACGTACCCTCGACAAATCTTCATTTAGTCGGTTTTGGATATTGACAGAGCTTGATTCCGACACATTGGCGAAAATAATAGAACGCAAAGGATCATGCTGTTTACGCAGTTGTGAGAAAGTAGACATTTGCTGCACCGGAGAACTCGCTCTAGAGGCATTCATTGATTGAGATGATATGAGATGAGCTTCCTTAATGTGCTCGTTTACGCACTCTTTATGTAGAACCACACTGTCATTACTAGTAGCTGAGTGCTGTATATCATCATTGCCTGTGTGATTGTTGACAGTCAGCGTTCGTTCATTTTCTGTTTGACGAACAGTATACGATTTTGAGTGACCTCTCTTCCAGATACGAACAGGAGTGAAACCCGTAACTGACGATGTAGTCTTGCTAACTGCATGTGGGTATCGATGTGCATTTGGATCGATATCTGCATTATTGAAGGATTTATTCGAAGTTATAGAATTCACCTCACCCATCACCTCAGGTAACTTATGCTGTATTTTTCGTTGTAAATTTACCTCAGATGCACTAGAGAGAATACTATTCTGTAGCATAGTTACGATCTCCTTAAGCTCTGACACCATTTTAATATTATTTTGTAATTTTTCCTCAAGAATAGTGTTCCATTCACAATTACGAGCCGCACACACCACAACAAAATTTACCGGATTGAACTACTTTAATATCATCCGCTTTAACATTAATTTTAGACCATATGTTACAATTCACAGAGCAACATGCCACCTCTATCTCTACATATTGGTCATTAACAGGACTTGCGAAACATTGGCTTTTAACTTGCTTCTTACACTTTTTCCCCACCATATATATCCAATTTGATATTGTCAGTTTAACTTCGGTGATGATTTAACTTCGGATGTTGTCGATGGTTGTCGATGGTTGTCGATAATTGTCAAGCGGATGGTTGTCGATGGTTGTCGTTAGTTGTCGTCGAAGGTTGTCGTTGGTTGTCGTCGAAGATTGAGTGAACAATCAATTTATTTCTTTTCCTTGTATTTACTTTAGATCTCAAACTTTTTTAAGGTCTGTATATGTCAATATATTCAAAAACTAAAGTCAAAATTGTAAGAACTTTAATAACCAATACTTTTACTAACCTATAGTAAAATATACTAACCTATAGTTATACGTTCTCTATTATACATAGAAATAAATAAGACGCCACATGAGGGATTTTTGATGTTACAGCGAAGGTCATATACAGGTATGAGTATTACACCCTGGTTCTTGTCTTCTGGTAAGGTATCGTTAAAGAAACAAAATCGAGCTGGCAAATACGACTCTGTCGTAGTGGATATGGATCTTCTAAATGTCAGCTCGTAATATACACTTGTCCGCTTTAAACATGTCGTTAGTCCACTATATCCAAATAACGTCAACAACAACCCGACTTTGGCCGACTTCTCGTACAAGTGTACGGATAACTGTGAATAATATAACATTCAACATGGAAACTCGATACAGAACCGCGACGCAAATTTTTCTAAGTCGATAAAGCAACAAGGTTAAAAGGATCTTATTAAACAGATGCGAGCATTTATCAACGCTATCCAGATTGCACGGAAAGTAAATTTGATAAACAACAATTTTAAGATGTAATATATGAACATATGGGGACATCGACAGTAAATAATGAAAGTTCGTCTACCAACTATTCTATTGTACGAGGTGAAGAGCTTATTTGTCCAGGAATTCGAAAAAGTGGAAGATAGTGAAACAGTTCAGTTTCGCTAGCTCAATTTTGTTTCTTTAACAATAACTCATCATACGACAATAATCAGGATGGAATACTCATACCTCACAGAATATTTTGTTGGGGAGAATGTCATGTAATTAATGCTGACTTATTATATTGTGCTACGTATTAAACCTTTTGTAGATTGTTCAATAATGCTCATGTATAGTTCAAAAATAAATATTGAAACAGTATTATATTTTCTTAAATGACTGATTTATAAAAAATTAGGCAAGGAAATATTTTTCTGGATTTGGTCGTTGCCATTTAAACCCATATAATATTTGCGGTAATTATAAATTCTTAACAATAATATTAGAGACCAGATGAGTTGTGCTGATATTAGTTTAACACTTAGACCACAACAGATAAACGTATATATGGCAAAATAGGGGTAGAGGATATTCACTCATATTGCATCTTACAAAATAATGAAGATATATGAATGATGTATTTTGCATTTAGGACAAACATTAGAATACATTATTCATACGAGAAAAATAAAATTTGAGTCCAGATATACAGAGAAGCTATATATGAAAAAACATCATTTATGGACGTAATGCTTGCACATCTAAGATTTAAATTTCGGTATTTAGAATATAAATTTTTTTTGTAGTGTTTCACTATTTAAATTAATCGCTGATCACTACAATACATTGTGGTTTTTGCAAGATCAGTATTCAATGGGGTAAACCAAATTTGCTCTCAACCATGTTGTCATATATTATTCAGAATTCAGCTTACTGTCTACATTAATTTTTATAAAAAACTATTTTACCAAAATTCTATTTGTACCTATCAATATTCCGTGATCATACCAATTTATTCGAATATTGTGATTTAATGTATTAGATTTTTGAGCCTGGTTTTATGACCGTCCCGAAAACTTGCGACTCAGAAATTTTTTGGCTACACTGGAATTGCCGCCTTACGATTATTTGAAAATTCAATGATTTACTCGAGAAAGACAAAGTCGACATATTACATGGGATTTCATAAATATTCTGATTGCATAAATAAACATTTTGATTTCATAAATATTTCGATTTCAAAAATATTTTGATTCGATGAATAAATATTCTGATTTCATAAATGAATATTTTAGTTTCAGATATATTTTTTACAAACTGTATAAAAACAATAAAAATATAAAAAATTATGATTTTAATTGAAGTTGTAAGATGAAATTACAAAAATAAAATTTAAAGGAAATGTTATTCGAGTTTTAAAACATAGTTTACTATTTCCTCCGAATGCTCGATAATACAATGAAATACAATCTAGAAAAGCTGGGTAGGCGACTTTCTTTAGCCCAAACAACAGGGCAGATGATGCTAGTGTCATGATAGAAAAACTATTAAAGCTAAGGCCGAAAGTAAAATTGTTCCTGATCAAGCATCAACCACATCGGAATCCAATGATGGTTATACCAGTTTTGAAGTTGGATGCGATTCCAAAGATTGTGATGTATGGACACTTGTTCGTGTTAAAATATCCGACCGCTCGGTGTATAAACGTAAACAGTTCATATGCGGTTTTTGTACATTAGTACGACTACTACAGTTATCCTGCTCCTTTACTTCTGTATCACACACAACCACTCTGACCAATACTGTTTTAAATGTTTCCCTCGCATCAACACATGACTTCGCATCTTATAATCCCATTATCAAAACTAATCTCTCACACACCTCGTTCAACTACGAACCAAACTTCCATTCATCTTCCTCATTCTAACAATGCTAACGGTAAAGCTTTTCATCTCGTACCTCCTATTTTCTATTCCTCCCCCAATCTAAATAAATTTCAAACTTCTTTACTCTTTTCACGTATTCTTTACTCTACCTCCCCCGTATTACTTCTCAATAATTTACATCATTCCGTAAAAATCTAATCCAGTAACATCTCCGATCAACCGATTCAACACTCCACTCCCGTTACACATGCTCCAACCTATCTTAATTCTCCTCACTCTACCTCCCACGTATCACTTTCCAATAATCTACATCCTTCCATCAAAATAATTTCCAGTAACATTTCCGATCAATTGATTCAACAATCCACTTCTGTCACACATGCTTCAGCCTATCTTAATTCTCCTTACTCTACTTCCCACGAATCACTTCCAAATAATTTACATCTTTCCTTCAAAATCATCAACAGTCACATATCTGATCAACCGATTCAACACCCAGCATATTTCACGTCAAGAAACATCGACGTGAAACGAACAGTGAGTCATCTCTATCAATCCGTAAAATCAACGGAAATTTTCACGTACTACGCAAGAGGCCAAAAATCCGATGGCGTTTCCTCTCTCCCCCAGTCTTCTTTGCTAGTCGATCTCGCTCCTGAACATACTTTTCGTCTTAGTCTTTTTAACACTTGCTTCATTCTTCATAAAGCTGATCTGCTCCTCGATATCTTGAATCAATTATTTATCGATAATCTCTACATCACCGAATCCTGGCACTCTGACTCTGATGATCTTGCTATTCGTCGTCTATGTCGCTCTGGTTGTTCTTTAGTTAAATCAGCTCTTTAAATTGTCTCTTCCACATTTACTGCTTCTAACCATGGCGGTATCGTTGCCAATGCTAGTCACCCAACGTCTCTACGTAAAATAAATGCTAACATCCGTTGCACTTCTTTCGAATTGCTAATATGCATATCATCAACTCCTTTCACTCTTGAACTTGTGATTGTATACCGTCCAGGCTAAGCTGCACCCTCACGTATGTTCTTTAGCGAGCTTGCAGATCTTCTTTCTCACTGTTTATTGTCTTATACTCCTTCATTTGTTCTTGGTGACTTTAACATTCGTCTTGATCACCCTGCTGACTCTTACTCTATAACTTTAACTAATATTTTTTGTGATTTTAACTATAAATTACTTTTAACAAGCCAAACTCATATTCCCAGCGGTGCTCTCGACAACATTGCTGTTCCTAACTGCTTCAATGACTATATTTCCTTGTCAATTACTGATCCTGGTTTGTCCGATCATTTCCTTGTCACTCTTACTCTTACTCGTCCCCATCCTTTTTATCCGCCTCCACCATTATCCACACCAAGTCGACCCTGGAAACTTATCGATATCCCTATTCTCTGTACAGCCTTACTCAATTCTTCACTCTTTCCACTTCCTCTTAACTATCTCTTTCCCGATGATCTCTGCATTCTGTTTGATTCTGAACTTACGTCGATCCTCAATAACCTTCTGCCTAGTCGACTCCGACGTTCTCAGCGGTCGCGCCGTGATATCTGGTTCGATTCTGACTGTAGTCTTTCTAAGCGTAGACTCCGTAACTCTTTTCGCGTGTATAATCGCTTTCTTAAACGTTCTCCCAACTCACTCTCTCCAAATCTCTGTGATTTCTACTTTTCTCTACGCCGTTCACATCTCATTCTTATACGTACTAAACGTACTCTCTTTTGGCGAAATCAACTTGAGTCCTCTTCCAACTCTAAATCTCATTAGAAAATCTTAAACTCAATTCTTTCACGATCATCTACCCTTGTAATATAAATCCTGATGAATTTTCTTTTTATCTACAAACTAAGCTATCTAATTTACTTTCCCTACTACCTATTACCCCTTGTACGCACTTCTTTTTAAATACTTCCCTCTCAGAACTATTCCACCTACTTCCCGTTTCGTCTGATGAAGTTTCTTCGGTTCTGCTGTCATTACCTAATAAAACCTCTCCTTCTTACCCAATTCCCACTCACTTGCTTAAAAATATCTGCTCCTCTATCTCATCCTTCCTAACCACATTGTTCAACTCATCCATCCGTAGCCGCACATTTCCTTCCAACTGAAAATGCGCCTGTTGCTTGCCCTGTCCTCAAAAAGCAATCTCTCAACCCTTCACTACCATATTCGTACCGTCCTATCTCACTTCTCTCAACCCTCTCTAAACTCCTTGAGCGTCTTTTTCTCAAGCAAGTTAATGCATATCTATTTTATCCAACTTGTCCTTCCAAACTGCTTTTCACTCTAATTTTTCTACCGAAATTGTCTGTCTTAAAGTTTATAACGACTTACTCATTTCGCGCGATCATAAATTATGTAGTGTCATAGTTTCTCTTGATCTATCGTCTGCTTTAAACATCGTCGATCACTTGATTCTTCTTCATCGTCTTCGTCATGATTATGGCTTCTCTTTACCCACTGTATAATGATTTTCTTTATATCTATCAAGCCGTACTTTTCGCGTCTATTCTAACTCCTCTCTCATCCTTCGTCCATCCCGTCCGGTGTTCCACAAGGCTCAGTATTAGGCCCTATGCTTTTCTCTCTTCTTCTCGGTGATTTGTCTTCGATTTCTCATACATTTAACTTCCATGTTATGCAGTATGCTGATGACATTCTCATCTATGCTCATGCACCTTATCGTATTCATGATCTTAGTGTTTCTGCTTCCGATTGTCTTGTCTGAATTTCCAATCATCTTTCTTATTTTGCCTTTCTCTAAATCCTGATAAATCCAAAATTATGTAGATCCTACCTCGACGCCTCGGCTTGGAACCTTTCTCCGTATCATTAAATTCTACAATTCTTCCTATCGTTGATAATATCGTTCTCCTAGGCTGCTATTTTGACAACCGACTTTCACTTAAACCTTTCGTTAGAGATCAAGTACGCTAATCTACCTTGATTCTCCACAACCTCCGTCAAATTCGTAGATTTATCAATTTCCCTTCAGGTATGACTCTCATATCTTCTCTCATTTTCTCAAGGATTGATTAATGTCTAAGTCTATTTTCCAACTTACCTAAATCCACTCTTCATACTTTACAACGCATCATCAACGCAGCCGTCCGATTTCTGTTCCGTCTTCGTCGGTTTGATCATACATCCCACGATCTTGTTTTTCTCGATTTGCCTACCATTTATTGTCGTGTTCAAATTCGTCTTCTTATCATTGCTTTTTGCCTTATAACTTTTCATACCCCTTAATTTCTCAACCCTCCTTTTATCGACAATTCTCGTCCTGTTTACTGTTCCTCGCGTTCCTGTATTTCCCTTCTTTTACATGTCCCAAATTACTCTCCCTCCTTTGGACTCCGCTCCTTCCTGGTGGCTGCTCCTCTCTCGTGGAATTATCTGATCACTCATACGCCAATCAACTTTTCTGCCCTGCTTCAAACGCCAAATCCGATCCCTTTAAACAATTTATCTGCTTGACTTTTTCATTTTTTGTTAGTGGACTTGTAAGCGTGCAGCTGGCACGCATTTACTACGTTAAATAAATTTGTATTATTAACCACGATATTATCGATGTATACACATGTAGATTTCAAGTGGTTTTCTGTAATGATAATTGTTATTACCCTTGGACCATGGGATGATGCATGCAATATTCTCGGTGATACCGGATTTATTTCGGCCACCAATTAGAGAAATTGTTGATCAGATATCAGGAGAGGACGAGTATGCAGTTCTGCAACGGAATCTCATACTCTTGATGAAGGGACAGTTGACAGTAAACGAGTATATTGACATACTCAGTCAGCAAAACCCAACATCAATTGTCCTAGCGCACCAGGAAATGTTCATTGAACGAGACCTGGAAGACATTGATCTTGGATCTTTGTTAGAAGAGCTCGTTAGGATACGATCTTCATCGTACCAGCGACATCCTGAGATAGCTGATGTGGCTAACATACCTCAACTTTTAGAACAAAGTCAGGCACCAAGGCATATTCGTTCGATATTCCGCCAAGAAGTGAAAATTGAAACCATACCTGTGAGTTGGCGCCGATGGAAATCTAACGTGAGTCCTGCACTCACAAGAGCCATACGGTATCACATCACAAAGGGCATTATAGCTCCTCTACCACGGAGTACAAAGCCACAAGCTTAAAAATCCGGATTATCGTCCTTATATCGTCCTTATTAAGCTTAATAAGGACGCTATCGTCGAAAGCTTACACACTTTTTCAACAATAAATCTTTTAGTCTTAATAGTGTTCATCCACCTAAAGACAGTTAACTTTGACATGAAAGCAAATCTTGATTATACTAAGAACATTTCGATTCTAATTTTCACAAGTGAGTAAGTAGCCCCTTAAAATCCATAAATATCATCTCGAACGATATGGTCATTTTAATGAGCTCCAGAAAGATTATAAAATCGCGGCTTTAAGAAGAAGCAAGTTTGACAGTTATTGATTATTTTTCTATTATCATTGTGTAAGGCAATGTTTCACAGTTTTAATACTTAGAGTGACTGAACGTTAGGTGAATTTCATTCAGTGCTTCTAGGCTAGTCAAAACACATGCGGAAATTGAAATTCGAGAAAATATTTGCTAATTGATTTTCGTATCCCGATCGAAAAGAGAACTCATACGTAAAGGTGTTCGTTTAATTCGCCATATTAGATCCTTTCGTTGTTTTGTTTCGATGTACTTTGTTAAAAAATAAAAGATACGCTGCGTTGATATGTCACTATTTAAAACGATTTGCTTAGATAATGCCGCTAGCTTTTCAAGCCCCCACTACTGCAGATGCCTCCTTCTTTATGGACGAGTAACTTTGAGTCGATGACTGAAGTGTTTATTGAAAAATTACAGGCCGACCTTCTTATGAAAGAAATGCACAAATAGTATAATTGAAAGCATCCGTTTCAACTGATAGCATTTTCAAAGGATCGATAATACACAATCAATTCAATCAGTTGCGAATCAATTCAGTCAGTAGCATGTCAATTTAATCAGTTGCATATCAATTCAATCAGCTGCGGATCAATTCAATCAGTTAATGATCAGCTCGCTGCGCTCGCCGAACAGTTGCAGTGGCAAATTTAACAGCTTGAACAAACAAAGACGTTAATGGGAAGACGTAAGAAAACATCTACGACCGACAACAACTATGCTCAACTTCAAATACAATGCTCGACACACGACTGCAGCGTCTGGACAACAATCGCCTGCGACAACAGTAAGTCTAAGGAAGACTCCCTGTGTGGTTTTTGTGCAAACAACATCCACTCAAACTACTTCCATTGTTTCCAATGTCCTTTCTCCACCCACTGATCCTGTCCCATATACACTTCCCATCCCATGTCATATTCCCTACGATTTAAACTAATGTCCACTCCCAACGATTTAAACTAATGTCCACTTCAAACACTCGCATTTTCCCCGATCACACTCCTTCCGAAATAGCTAGATTCTCTTCTGCCCGCATCGAAAAACGCCGTCCCGAGTAAAGCAGCGAAACATCTCTCTCCATCCGAAACATCGACGGAAATTTTCAAGTTGTCCACACCCGCCACAAAATTTGATGGTGTTTCATCTCGATAAACAATTGATGACAGTAGACAACTCATCAGCTAACAAGTTGCGGATGATATTTTGACGAATTGACGGCATGACGAATTCATCTGATATTATGACTAATTAACATCTTATTGCCAACAAGAAGTGTATTTGTGAATTCTGCATGGCATCACATCGCTCCTACTTAACTATCTTGCATTACAAGGCTGATAATGATAAGCTATCTGATTCAATTAGTGAAAAATTGAATAATCATACATACTCTCAGATCACAAAGGAAGGTGTTGATACGGAAGGTGTTCATTTAGCTAACGACGGGATGATTTAACTAACGACTTGATGTGTTATCACATTCGAACGAAGGGCATGATCGTTCTTGGCTAATATATGTTTAAAGAAGAGGTGATTTTGTTGTACATTAATTAAAAGTGTCATCTCCAGTAAATAGAAATGAAGATCTTCAGATAGAGAGAGTGCTCAGAAAAGCAACCAAATGTGTTTCAGGTCACGGGATCTCCCCTACCATGACCGCTTATCGCTCTAAATATGAAGCCAATGTCTCTTAAGCGAAGAGTGGAGGATGTTGTTGTCACATGGCAGGGTGTTAATGATCCTACAAGTCTAATTCATTTTATTTTCCTTTGCGAATGGAAACTCGTACGTGAGGACATGAATTCACTATAAATCCGTTTTGCAGGTTGTAGAAAAGGCTCAACAGCCTAAAGGACAGAGTTACCAAGGAATGAAATAACTTTCTTATGTAAATAGTGTGAACCAAGTCAAAACTAATGTTAATGAAGAAAATACCGTGAATCTCAACCCTTCATGTTTTAGTTCCTTTGTGTCTTCTTTTGTGCTTTTTTGTATTTTGTGATGCTACCGTATGAGCATTATCTCCTAGGTGGTCTAAGAATAATAATACATACACGTTTCAGAAATGGATCCACGTTTCAGAAATGGCAATTTTGATCTACCCTGATCATTTTGCTGCATACACCTCACTGTCCATCTCTGATCATGGTCTATCCGATCACTTTCTCGTCACCCTCGATCTCACTCACAACCACACCCCTCCTCCCACACCTATAATCCTACGTCGCCCTGGGAGAAATCTTGACCTCGCCCTTCTCCGCTCTGCCTTACTCAAATCGTCTCTATCCTATCCCACAATAACATATTCATCTACTCACGATCTCGCCTTTCTTTTCGACTCTGAATACACATCCACTCTCGATCTTATCATGTCCTTCAAGTCTCACCCACACCGTCGCTTGCACCGTGCCCATGGTTTGACATCCAATGCCTACTCTCAAAGCGTCGACTCCGCCATGCTTTTTGAGTCTATCACCGCTCTCTCAGAAGTGATTTCTGCTCGATCACTCCGTCTTTCCGTGATTCCTATCTTGCTCTTCGCCGGTCTCATCTCAACCTACTACGTACCAAATGCAACTCCTTCTGGCAGCATAAAATCATCACTTCATTCAACTCTAAGACTCTATGACATACTTTTAACTCAATCCTTGCTCGCTCCTCTTCGCCGTGCAACATCAATGCCAATGATTATTTGTCATTTCTCCAGACTAAAGTATCCACGTTGCTCTCTCACACCCCGGTCTCCATCCTATCCCACTCTGCCCAGTCTAATCTCATCCTTCCGGAACTCTTTCATCTTCTCCCTGTCTCACCTACAGAAGTATCATCTGTCCTCATGTCCTTGCCCAACAAAACCTCACCTGCCGATATCCTGCCTACTCACATATTAAAACCCATATGTTTATCCATATCCCCGTTTCTCATAACCTTGTTTAACTCGTCTATCCGCAGTCGTATATTCCCTTCACACTGGAAATCCGCAATTGTTCGTCCTCTCGTTAAGAAACAATCGCTGGACCCCTCCCTTCTTTCTAGCTATAGCCCCATTTCACTACTCCTACTCTCTCTAAGCTCTTAGAACGCCTCATCTTAATACAGATCAACGCTTATCTCTTTTCATCCAATCTGTACCACCCTTTCCAATCCGCTTTCCGCTCTAATCACTCCACAGAAATCGCCTGCATGAAAGTTTACAACGACTTACTCATTTCTCGAGACAAGGCTCTATATAGTGTTCTCATCTCCCTCGACCTCTCCTCCGCATTCGACATTGTCGACCACTCCGTCCTCCTTTCTCGCCTTCGTTATGATTACGGCTTTTCTTCCTCCTCCGTAGCATGGTTTGCCTCATATCTTCCGACCGTTCCTTTCGCGTCTGTTCTAATTCATCATCCTCCCCTCCCATCCCTATCTTTTGCGGGGTCCCACAAGGTTCTGTTCAATGTCCCCTGTTTTTCTCTCTTTTGCTTGGCGATCTCTCTCCGTTTATCAAACCTTACTCCTTTAACGTCATGCAATACGCCGATGACATCCTCATCTATGCTCATGCACCCGCACATCGCATACACGATATCGGCATTTCTGCCTCCAACTATCTTTCTTCTATCTACAAACGTCTCTCCAATCTCCATCTTGTTCTAAACCCCGACAAGTCCAAATTAATGTAGATCCTCCCCCGTAAATCAAACATATCTCCTCTCACTGTATCTTTTGCCTCATCGATCATCCCCATAGTCCACAATCTCACTTTCTTAGGCTTCCATTTCGATGATCACCTTTCTCTTAAACCCTTCGTCCGTGACAAGGTCCGCTCGTCTAACTTAATTCTCCGTGACATCCGCCGTATCCGCCTTCTTATCGACTTCCGTTCTTGTATGTCCCTTCTTTCAACGCTTCTTTTTCCTAAAATCGATTACTGCCTTAGCCTTTTCGCCAATTCTCCAAAATCCATCATCCTACCCCTACAACGAATAATCAACTCTGCCGTTCGAGTGCTCTTTCGTCTCCGTCGCTTCGACCACACATCCACATATTTTGCCCAACTCTCCTGGCCCACCATCCACATCCGTATCAAACTCCGCCTTCTTCTCGTAACTTTCTGTCTCATCGCTGTCGGCTCCCCATCGTTCATCAACCAACCTTTCTTAGACGACACTCACCCACCTCGCTATCGCTTCGTTCCCGTAATTTCCTCTTACTCCACGTTCCCAATTACTCCAACAACTACGGTCTCCGATCCTTCCTCGTCGCCGCCTCACTCGCCTGGAATCAACTCCCTCTCGACGTCCGCCGCGCCCCTCCTTTATCACATTCAAACACCTCCTCCGTTCACACCTTCTCGACACATGATTTACATTTTTGTTTGTTGTGGTCATGTAAGCGTGCGCTGGCACGCATTTGCCACGTTAGAAAAATAGTTTTATTTTTTTAAATATGTCAACCCCGGAGATAAAATTATATGACAACAATCATTGATATTATCTAATAAGCTACATATGTTGCTATAATCAACTTTCAACCGAATTATTTACAGCGAATAATAAAGTTCAACAAAATCAATGTACAACTAAATCAAACGGTTGTCGTCTTGCGATTATCACGATTCTGAAGACAGACAAGCATCCACACAGTCAATTACAAGAGATCCACATTATCGATCCGAACAGTGTACTTCACAATCAACACTATTTCGTTCCCCTTTTGACAATTCGAATATATGTATGTTCGAAAAGGATGTCAGTACTCCGCAATTTTCGAGCCCTTCCCAGTTATCAAGATCACTTACCGATTAATTATTTGAGCATCAAGATAAACCTACCAACATCACTGACCTATGAGCAGAAACGACAGGCACATGTTCATCAATTTTCAGACGGGTATGTTGGTGTACCCGTTGATGACCATAGTTTATCGGGTTCCATAGATGAAACTCCAGCCACTTATCAAATGGTAATTTTAAACGCAAATGAGACAATAGATCTAAATGCGTCATTTTCGCGTCTGTAGTAGAATCGAATTCGAGTAGTGTTCAAGGCCGTTTAGATGACGACGTAACATCGATACGTAAAATATTATCTAACATGCTTGTTAAAAGCGTAGAAAGTATTGCTGCAACTCTCAAAGTGAAAAAACTTTCCGTCTAAGAAGGCGTGATAATAATAGTGGTCAACCTCGTCTCTTAAAAATGGTTTTTGGATCTCTCGAGGAAGCATCTTGTTTGATGTCAACATATTTGGAATGCAGTCTTGTGATAACGTCGAAACTGTATTGTCTAAATGTATGTGGCACTGTATAGATAGAGCATCACTTGTTGAGTATGCAATCTCTATCTCGTTTGAAACATATGCTACTGACATCTATGATCAATGTCAAAACATTCGCGAGAAGTTAATACTAATTTCTAATCGCTTTGTCCCTGAGTAGTGTATAATGATTACTAAACGATGGATACCTCCATGATTTGATTCTGAATTGAAACGTTTATACGTAACAGGAATATCATATACAGGATATACCGTCCGACCCAACATATCGTTCTAAGTATAATGCTTTGTCGAAATCAGTATGCTAGGCTTCGAGATAAGAAAATACTCCTCTACGAGTCCAAAATAATTAACTCAATCCACTTAGCCCCGAAAATATTTTTGTTGTATGTCACAGAAGTAAATGTCTTAGACCGCTTAAATCGACGCTAAAGCTCGGCGATGAAATTATCGACTCTAGCGCAATGATCGCAGACGCTTTTGCTGATACATTTCGGCTGGAAAATGACTATTTGTCACAATTCAGGAGACACCATTGCTCATATTAACGCCACATTTTCATACACGCCTATTGTAGTACCACCATCTTCGATATATGATGAGCTAACCAGTTTATCGATGTATTTGTCATCAGGGCCAGATAACATTCACCCTATGCCAGTTCATAATTTACGTCATCTTCTAGCTCATCAATAGGCAAAGTTGTTTCAACTGTCGCTTGAGACTTGTAAGCTTTCGCTATACTGGAAATGCGCTGATGTTGTTCCAATATTTAAGAAGGGTGACATTAACATTCTCAAAAGCTACATACTTGTAAGCTTAACCGGTATTGTGAGCAAAGTGATTCATAAATTTCTAAAAATGAGTACGAACAAGCGTGTCGGAGGAACGAAGGATTGTAAAAAAACAGTTTTCTAGTCAATTTTCTAGTAAAAACAAAGGAACATGACGAAATACAGGTAAATGCTGCTCTGAAATCGCCTGTTCCAAAGGTTAGTGAGTTTTCAATTGCTGCTAGGGATGGGGAAGTACTTCCCCCAGATATTTTTTAGTTATCAGATTTACTAAAAAATCTGATAATTATAAAGATCAAAAAGCCTATGGAAAGGCATTTATTGTTTAATTTCTTTCTACGGCCGTTTACAGAGCAACTATCAAATAGAATCATTTTCAACTCGGTAAAACTTTATGAAACTGAACTAAAGATTTCGTTTACCACCTCAGACCTCTTAAAGGGGTATATTAAATACATCGAATCTTCCCTGTCGGAGTATGGGTCCATATACTCTAAACCCATACTTGCCACTCTAAAAGTATCTAACCTCCCTTGTCAATTGGAAGAGAATGATATCGAGTTACAAAAATAAACATTTAAAATATCGAACTTCCGTTCAATAATAGGCAAGAGCGGACATCAAATACCAGTTGGATTTTGTTCCGCTTCCCTAGAGGGGGCTGAATCGCTGGCTAATTCAGCTTGTAATCCCTTCATGGGATTTAATCTCAGATTTACAATCATTGACAAAGAAGAGTTCACATATCCGCACTGCAGTCGGTGCCACAAATGGGCCTCAAGCTGCAGTGAGTCATCGACATGTGGGGTGTGTGGCTCCCCCCAGTGTCCGGCTTTGTTGACAGGAGAAAAATGTGTATCCCCTCCATTATGATCTAACTGTGGGGGAGCCATCCTGCATGGAGCAGAAAATGCAGACATTTTAAATTATATCAAGGCGGATTTAACAAGTCTGCTGCCCAACCGAAATCTGGTACCTTTGCAAATGCTGCCACTCGTACGAGGGACGATGATCTCATGCGAGCAATTGATATACATATAGAAACAATGTATAAGAAGATAGAAGTTTTAGTATCCTCTGTTGTTGCCACATTCTGTACTAACCCTACTATTCCATCATCAACGGCAATTCCATCATCCAAAAAGAGGGGGGCTTCTGCTCATCCTATCCCTCCTATCAATATTGGCAATCTCCTGAAGAATAAAAAATAAGGGGAAATCAAGATGTTGCCTATGGGCAAGTACCTGCCCCAGATAATTCTAGTGACGGGAAAGGGGAACCTTCCCGTTCCTAGCTCCTTCTAGGTAGGCAATCCCACATCAAACTAATCCACCACAATGCAGAGTAATCGTGAGTCTTTTTCACTGAATATCCTTCAGTAGAATTCGGGAGGTGCTTCTGCCCTTAGACTTCTATCCGGTAGAGATGCAGATGTTATAGTCCTCCAGGAGACGCGGTCTATCCGTCTACCCCAGGACATTACTCGATTTATCCCAAAGCACATTTGTTCCCACTATACTCCGTACATAACCCCTCCTCACTCATCTTCATCTCAAGGACTCTTGACCTTAATTAAGTGCTCTTTAAGGTCCTCCCTCCTATTAAACTATTCATGTCCAGCCATGTCTTGTTTAGTAGTTTCACTCTGTAAGAACGGTAAACGCCTCAGTCTTGCCAATGTCTACATCCGTCCTGGGGAGATACACAAAAACCGTGTCACCCTGGATAGTATTATCGACAGCGGCTACGACATGATACTTGGAGATTTCAACGACAGAACTGGTCGTTGGATCAATGCAGCACTTCGCAGAGCTAGGAACGGTTATCTTATTCACAAACCACCTTCCCCTACCTTTCATTGCATATCAACAAATTCAGTCCTCGATATTTTACTGCTTCACTCGAGGTGGTTGTTAAAGCCCCTCTGCACAGAGCAATCGCGCCAGCAATTGTCCACCTCTCATGACCTAATTCGTTGGAGAATTGAGGAAGATACGTTGCTTCGAAGGAGGTTTCACTTTGATCCGATCAGAGTGGCTTTCTTTCAAGCGGCTATCCAACTCTTTCCCAGAATAGGAAATGAGAGTATGACCGAATTTAATACCTACCTCTTTTCGCAAGCTAACGCGATTTTATCGACTACTTATAAAGGTCGTATATACAATCCCACTCCGACGAAACTCAAGGTCCTAGCGAAATTGCTGAACCTCCCTAATCTCTCTGTTTCCGCCAGACAGGCTCTCTCGAATGAATACTGGAGCACTAGATATAGGTTCCAGCTGAGTAAGGATAGGACGAGTATTGCTCGCCTTAGTCCTTCTCAGTCTTCCTTTTGGAAGATTTTCAAGAAGTTTGTTTGCTGGAAGGATAGAGCATTGGGTTGGATAGGGAATGTAGGCCTTGATAAAGTTTCAGAGGAGTCACTAGCCATACACAACTATGAAGCCACCCAATCACTTCAACCAATCCCGCCTTGGTGTAACTTCAGAAGTAGGGATCTATCTGTTACGGATATCCTTAACTCCTGGGGTCCACTCCCGGGCACCTCCAAATCCATCGCTCCACTTTCTTCTCGGGTCTATCAGCTTTTGACAGCTGATCAGAGAAGAGAGGTGGCCGTCACAATGCTTTTAGCATCCCCATCCGATGTAGCAGGCATCAATATTAGTAAGCGTGTTTTTATTCCTAAGAAAAAATTCTGCTCATGCCCTAAAGATCTGCGACCCATTTCGATTCAAAATGCCCTCGTGTCAATTTACGAAAAAGCGCTTGCGCGTAAAATCTGCGACTATTTAAGTAGGCGTAATTTGATCCCTCTAGGTTTTCATGGGTTCGTCAAAGGACGCTCGGTCTATTCAGCAGTTGGTGAGGTGGAGCAGTTTTGTCGGGATAATAGCCATCGTTTAGTTGTGGCTGTTTTCCTTGACTTTTCTGCTGCATTTGACCGCATCTCCATTCCCTTTTGTTATCTCTTCTCTTATTGTCTCTCGGGGTTGCCTTGCGAGAAATTGTTTAACAGAGGTGGAGATACCTGCTTGTACACCAAGCTATTCAATTATGAAGACGACCCTGATGCGCGTCAGTTCTACACTATTACGAGTGTGCCCAAAGGATCCCCTCTTTCTCCTATCTTGTTTCCTTGCTGCTTCCATTGAAACTCTTTAAAATTTTTAAACGTGAACAATTTCTAGTGGTATACGCCGATGATACCATAGCCCTTTTCTCTGGACGAGGTGCAAAGACGTAGTCTCGGACATCAGCCGTTTCTTTTTAAGATTAAAAGACCAAATACTCCAAGTCCAATCTTATTTTAAACTCTGCAAAATCGCAGGTGGTAGTCTTTCATGGCTCCCCTGCAACAAAGAAAAAACTTAAGAGACTAGCACTCTCTGCGCTCTCCTCCATATTTGCCTCTGAACCACTCCCCACCTTTACAAGTCGAGTAAAATACCTGGGGTTCACCGTTACGGTGAACTGGTCGGCGAAAGCCGATCTGGATAGATTCAAATGTATCCTGAAGAAAGCTAGGTGGGCCCTGAAACGGGCTCAACATCTGTCATTGAAAGGGAAAGCCCAGGTGCGCCTCTGGGGCACTTGGGCTATCTCGGGATTAGTCTTCTTTTCTAGAGGACGTCCCCCAGAGCAAAGGCTAAGGTTTCTTAAGCTCCTCGTCTCTCGTTTACCCAGCATAGTCCGCGCCGATTGGATTCTTCGGGGGGGGGTGAAAGACCCCGGGTGGTTCAGTCGGAAGGCGGCGTGTTGGATCGGTTGGTGGGCTCAGATCCCCATGGATTTGAGGCCATAGAAGAGAAATTAGAAGACATGAATTGTTGAAGACCGAAATTGTGCTGCCGTTTTTTCTGACTATGATATGACTATCTGTTTTTTTTCTTGCATGCTACTTATAGGTTATTGATGTATTTAATAAAATCATTGTTGTTGAGCAAAGTATTTGAGCGCATTATTTGTAAATACAAAGTGAGTTTCTTACATCGAGCGAAACTGACAAATCCAAATTTACATGTTTTCACAAAACGAAGGTCGTGCTTATCGAATCTGCTCTGTGCAAGAGAAGAATGGGTTGGTAGTGCTTCTGAAGGTATGTTTGTGGATTGTATTTTCCTAGATTTCAGCAAGGATTTTGATCGTATACTCCATTGTCATCTTTAAGAAGTGCTAAAAAATTATAACATCAATCCAATTGTAGTGAATTGGATTAAAGGTTTTTTCGCATCGATCACATTGTGTCCGCGTGGGGCATCAAGTTTTTGTTCTTGGGCCTCTTTTATTAAATATTCATCTAAACACATTACTGGCTCAACTGCGTTGCAGGTACCTAGATTTTGCTGACGATCTTAAGGTTTGGACAAAAGTTGAATCAGAATTAGACGCACATAAATTGCAGCTAGATTTTAATGTGATTCACGAATGGAGTTATTTCACTGGTATTTGTTTAAATTTTGATAAGTGCGTTCACTTACGATTTGGTAAGTGTATATTGCACTCTCGGTATATGTTATTATCATGTATGGTCAACTCAGTTTCTTTCACACGTGATATATGTTTCGTTCTTCAATTATCATTATAGACACACATGAACACTGATAGTAAAGGCGCTAAAAGCAGACGCCTTCTGTATATGATGAAAAATTCTTTTTATTTGCTAAATGTTGAGTGCTTCAAAACGTTGTTTAATGCTTTAATAAGGCTTCATAGAATATGACATTCAGGCCGCTTTTCCGTGTACCCAAGCGAAATGGAGCCTCTCGATAACATCCTTAGACGCATATCTAAGTTATGTATCACACTAGCTCGCATGTCATACGCGGATCGTCTCGTAAAGTTATGTGTGTTCTATACAACCTCGCTTAATATATCTAGAATTGATTGCGATGCGTAGGATTGTCAATTGTTATGACAGATTACTTAATGAACGTGTAATTCTTAATAGACGCAGTTGTCAACGTGGTCATAGCTTGTGTCTTAGAACCCAAGATCATGGAAAATGCCCGAGTGTGCACAGACTGTCGCATCAAGCCCTGAAAGTGTGGACTATGTTACATGAAGAGTTGGAATGCACAAATACGATCAAGGAATTTCAAAAATCTGTCCGCAATTTGATTACCCTTGCTGATCAATGCAGCGTTCGAACTACATACCCAAGAATCTGAGTTTTTACTTTTTTTATTTTTGTTGTGTGCATTTTACTGTAATTCAGTTATTGATGAGCAGACAAAACTGTCCTTGTGGCTAAAGCCTTGTGTTGTAATGATAACAAAGCGAATTTGTATGCGTCTAATGCAAAAAAATACGTCGCTGCAAAACAAGTGCATGGTGATTGATTAAAAATACTAACAATTATTTGTTTTATTGACCTGATACTTTAGTCTGATTCTTTAATGTACCAGCTAACTATGTTAGCTGATCAATCAGATCAGCTAACAGAGTCTACGTATTGTATAAATAAAAACTAATGTAAAAAATAATAATTATAAGCAATAAATAATTGTAAATTTTTATATAATTTATATTTATATATAGTTTAAATTTAAAATAAAAATCAATTTTTATAAATTGACTTTTTAGATAGAAAATAATGACAAACAGGATAAAATAATGACAAAAAAGAGATTGACAAAAAGTTTATTGACAACAACTTCAAATCATGTAAATCTCCCATTTACATTGTGCTTTTGCTTTCTTGTAAAAATATGATGTTCTTTAGAAATTAAAATTTAATTTGAAAACATCGAGATGGGCGGTAATTAAAATGTTGATATTAAGCTAATTAGTAAATTTGAAGACAAAGTCAAACTTTATATGTAAAAAATGATTATTCAGTGATTCCTTATTTATCAACAGAATAAATAGGGAATCTACAAAAATGCCGATATATTAAAAATATATAATATAGTAAACTAAAAATGTGCAAATATTGATTAACCTAAGTCAACATCACAATTTTTCTGGAATATGGCACCGTTGATAAGGAGTTTAATGTTTGCTCATTATGGAACATTTTAGCGCAGTGAACAATATATGCTAGCTAATCGTAGGCTAAAAACGGAGACAATAAATATCACCTTTGCAGATATAAGGTGCCAGTGATAAATCCGGAATGTACTATTTGAATTGTGCTACTAAATTATACAATGACTAATATAATATGTTAACATTACGAAAAAATAAAATAAATTATTTTCTCATTAAATATTTGAATTAAACCGCAAGAGTTTAACTGCTAGTAAACATTGAGCTATTCCTGTATGATTCATAGCAGTACTACCATATGTGATATACATCATGATTGATAATTTTACTAAATATGATTTTTAATTTATTTTTATAAGATTAATTTATCTCACAATTTTACTTAAATGAAATACTTATTGATTGATTCCATTATTATTGATTACTTATTGATTGATTTGATTACTAAAGCATGCAGGTTTATACTTTCCTGATCGTGTTAATTTAAAAAAGTATTGAAAGTCTTTTTTATTAATATAACGTCACCAGTAGTTTTCAATGCATATGACCACTATATGTGGAATGTTGAATCTTAGCATCTGCGCTAGAGCTTTGCTCATTCTTTGTAGCTAGAGAGCTTTTGCTAGTGTATTGTGCTTCAGCTGAATACCAGCGTGTTGCTTGTTTACCAACCTTAATAAGCTGATGAAGGAAGGAACGATAGTACACGTGCTGTCCTGTGAAGCCACTTCTTACGCAAACCATACCAGATGTAAGGCTGGTCACTGGTGGAGGAGCGTGCGTTAGTGTTCTCCTTTCAGAGGTTTAGTGATGATTAAGTACTGTTTAAGTGTGTAGCTACAGGGCCACACTGATGAGACCACCATGTAGTGATGAGTAAACTAAGGTCGAAACGCCTCATTGTAGGCTAGGCGTCTGTGGTAGGCGCATTCCGGGTTAAGCTTCCCGACTAAGGTTGTAAAAAATCATGCAGGTTTGTACTTTCCTGATCGTGTTAATCAAAAATGTTGTATTGAAAGTTTTATTAATAGTTTGTATTTATTAATCTTTCCGTAATACTTATATTTTTACTATAAAATATATGAAATACTTATATTTTTATCTAAAAATGTCTGAGTGATCAAGTACATACTAAAATATTAATTTCTGCTGTGATGCGAAAATTATATTGACTTTGCATATATTTATTTTTTTGTGATTTACTTTTCAAGTTGCTTAATGGAAATCGCAAGGTAGACAAAAATCAAGAATTGATCAAAATTTTGATCAATTTTAAATTGTTTGAAATGGTGCTTTTATTCTGATGATGTATACAGTAGCGTCCTTATCTTGATAAATACGATTATATACAAATCAATTCAGGTAACTGAATATATCTATTTAATATAATTATAAAATAAATAAATAAAAATAAATAAATAAAAAATAATAATGCTAAATCAAAATTTAATAATTAGATAATAAATAATAAAATAAATTATTGTTATAAGATTTTTTATAATTTAGATCAAGTTAAAATAAAAAATTGAAACTTAAAATAAAAGTCAATTTTTATAAATTGACTAATAAAGGATTTTAATTATTGATTAAACAGAAGAGTGAAAAGACCCCCTAAAAATCAGTCAAATTTTCGATAGCTGACTGTTATCATCATCAGTACAAATATTAAAAAAAACTTAATTTTTATTGTAAACTTTGCTTGGAATAAATATTTTAAACAAAGTTTACAATTGTAAACTTTACAATTTACATTGTAAACTCTGATTTTTGAATTTTATTAGTCAAATTTTTGATAGCAGTCAGCTATCATAAATTTGACTTATTTTTTTTTGAAAAAATTATTTTCACTCTATCCTGTTAAATCAATAATTAAAACATATGGGCAAATAATCAATTTATAATAAAAGATATAAATGAGTGGAATCTGATTTTTATTTTAAAAACGTTATTACGTTTCGACGGATATTTCCGTCATCGTCAGGTACATCAACGTACCTGATGATGATGTCAGATACATCATGTAATTGACGTACCTGATGATGTCAGTTACATCATGTAATTGACGTACCGACATTGATTTCAGGTACGTCATCGTCAGGTACATTATGTTGATGTACCTGATGAATACCAAAGTATCTGTTCAACGTTTTAAAATAAAAATCGAATTTCAATCCTTTAAATCTTTTATTATGATTAGGAATTCTTCTACATACAATTTATAATAAAAAATTTTATTGATAATTGATAAAAACATAAAAACTGCTTTGTACATTATATTATAGAAAACCTTTCCTCAATCGATATGGGATAAACAGCTCTATACGATAAACAGCATATACGATAAACATCTCTTATATATCAGCGTATTCTGATGTGCAGACGACAATTTTTGTAGTTCAATGAAACCCGTTAAGTATACTAAACCCCGTAATTTATTATTCTCGAATACATTGATATTTATGTATATTATCTTACAACGCCTATCTCTAGTTAATATATATGACAAATTAATATCAATACATATAATCATTTAGGCCAACGTGTCATAAGAAACAAACTTAGATCACTGCTATGTCTAAAGAAGAAACATAAATTTTATACCTATTTTTTCAAGAATTAATTGATTCGGGTTATAAAATAGTGCAGGAGCATTCCAAAAACTTTACTATACTGTTCAGCACATACATTTATTTACAGACAATCATTTATGTTATTGAAAGAAACTCATTAAAAGTTTGAGACATTAAAATAAAATATTCTTCAAATTGTTTGAGACCAACCCGTAAAGTAGATTTGTGGATTTATTCAAACTATTTATTGAAACTATTCAATTTGTATGCGGAAGAACATGATTTTTCTTATTTCGACGACAAATGCAGCAGCACTCTTGAACATTCAATAATAAGTTTTTATCTTTATTGTCCTGTCTAACAAAAAGCATTAACTGTATATATTTCACAACAGTATAATTAAGGAAAATGTGTGATTAAGTCAAATAATTATACCCCCTATATTCACACATTTGGCGTTATAGTAAAGAAAATATCGTTTAAACTTTCGCATACATTAAATGCAGTTTGTAGAATACAGTTGATTACGCAACTATGAATATTAATGCGCTTTCTTAGTCGTAATTGAACAATACAATTTGAAAAATTGCATTTACTGTTAATGTTATTATATACAATCATTAAGCAAATGACTCATTAGTGCCATATCCCCCCACTACTGGATGCAGAGGAGGACTAGCAGACGGCAATCATCGAATGAATAATGTGAATGATGTACTAGAAAATTTCTAGTAACATCATCAGTGTGCTAGATCAGCACTACAGCTTCACTAAATAGGATCATTAGCTAAAAAGCACTGGCAAAAAGGACTTGCCCTCTGCTAGTCCTCCTCTGCATCCAGTAGTGGGAGGGATCTGGCACTGATGAGTCATTATGATGACGAAAGGACAGTCGTCATTATTTTGTGTTTGTCATATATGCATTACAAGAAATTAACGCGGAATGGTATCATTTAAGTAAATTCATTAAGCAAATGCGTTCATCTTCTAAATTCACCAGAATTGCTTATTAAAATTGATAACAATGAACTAAACTGTAGCATGATCTAGTAGGACAATATAATTTAAATATACAAATCTTTTTAAGTATATACTGTATCAAAAGAATGACGAATGCCGTTTTGTCATCACAATGACTCATCAGTACCAGATCCCTCCCACTACTGGATGCAGAGGAGGACTGGCAGACCTCCTCTGCATCCAGTAGTGGGATGGATCTGGTACTGATGAGTCATTGTGATGACGAAATGGCATTCGTCATTCTTTCGCGTCGGGCTTATATGTGTTACAAGAAATTCAGGCGGAATGGTATCATTTGAGTATATATCAAAAAGGCTACCTGGATAAATTTGTTCGCTTATTGAATAAAAATTGTTAGAGTTAAATACACATATATCATCAATATATCAAAACATATATTTCATATCTTTATATCATTTAGATTTATTTTTTAAATAGTTATGAGCAAATTCATATTCTATAAAGCTTAAAAGAAAGTCAGCTATAATTGGGCTACTATTACCTCTCATTGGAATACCTTTTATTTGTCTAAATATAGGTTTCCCTACTTTTAAACAAGTTTAATTTATCAAAATATTTTAGGATTTTATTAATTTAATTGTATCCATATATTTATATTTATTTGATGGTTCAATTTTTTAGATATGCATTATAGTTATTATAGCATATATATGTATAACTATTTTCAAATATAAGGTTAATAAACGTCAATACAACACATGTATGAGTAACTTAAAATTGTCTGTTATAAAATCTTTACTTTTTTAGTTTATATTTTAATAATGAAAATATACGAATTTAGCGAACATACACGAGAAAAATGTTGATTTGACAAAAACTTGATTTTTAGAGTGACAGTCAAAACTCAAGATTACCTTGGTTTTTATTATCATATGACCTCCTTTTATATTCTTTTTTGCAAAATATATTAATGTATATTTTGTTTAAGTGGTGTTAATGAATCATCCACATGCATATAGTATGTTTTTATTGACTTGAAACTACGATCAAGTCAGCTAACTGAGTCTACGTATTTAGTATAATTGTAAAATAAAATATAAAAAATAAATAAAAATAAATAAATAATAAAAAATAATAATGCTAAATCAATAAATCAAAATTTAATAATTAGATAATAAATAATTATAAATAATTGTTATAAGATTTTATATAACTTATATCAAGTTAAAATAAAAAATTAAAATTTAAAATAAAAGTCAATTTTTATGAATTGACTAATAAATATGATGATTAGTTTTATCTCAATTTTTAAATACATTCATCTTAAAAATATAATATAGCTTTATCTCCAAAAATTGTTTCAATTTTGTTAAAATTCAAGATTTTATCATTAGAACCATTTAAATTAGAGAGGAAAACTCAAGGCTAAATGTTGTAACTCGATTTTGATTAGTTTAAATAATAATTAACCATATAGTAGAAATAAAAATCACAAATTAACTATAATCAGTAATGACCATGTGATAAAATTCGTTTTTAAAAAATACATAGTTAGTTATTGTATCTCGCAAAAGCTTTACTTTTGTAGTCCATATTATTTTTATCCTTGATAAAATTACAGATCTGATTAATTTATGTTGTATTCACTCAAATATCAACAGGGAAATACATTAAAAACAAACTTGATTTATTAAATGCATTTAAAACTAAGGAATATTGCTTAAAAGTTGAACATTTTAATTCTTCAATACAATTTACTGCAATAAGTCAATAATTAGATAAACGGATGAAACAAATCAATTTGGATATTGTTTAAAAATATTAGTTACATATAATTAGTGTATACTCGACAATATTAAATATATCACAAAATGTATTGAAGTTTTAGGCATTTGTAGAATGTATACAAATATATATTAAAGGTATTTTAAGGTAAATAAATAAACATTTAAGACATTTTAGAGGCAAAGAATAAACATAATTGCTTTTAAATAGTTGATTATGGTCTATTATTGATAAAGAATTATTGGAGCTGAATCAAAGAAGGATAATTTTATTTGATATTTCGCTAACTTTCGTTAGCATTTTCAGAAAATTACCTAATGATAAATTACCTATCTTCAGAAAATTATCTGTAATTTTCTGAAGATGCTAACAAAAGTTAGCGAAATATCAAATACAATTTTCCTTCTTTGATTCAGCTCCAATAATTCTTTATAAACATAATTGCATTAAATATATAAATCGACAGTATATTATTTGAAAATACTTTAATATTTTAAGGATATATAATTTATTTTCAATGACAGCAGGTTATAAAAAATTTGATTTAGTAAATATATTTCTTATTTCTTCTATTTTGTATTCAAGTTCTTAAATTGGTTTATTTTAAAGGTGGCAAAATATCAATATACAATAGATAAAACACATTATGCTCAGTATATTAATTGCCTCAAGAATATGTAGTTACCTTAAATTAGATTCCGATGTAATGTTGGGTTCAGGGATAGAAATCTATTGAAATTTTGACTATTTCAAATCTGCACGCTACTTTAATCCTATCTATACGCCAACAGCAATACGATACATTTCAGTATTGCTGGACCTCATCAGCTACTGATCCAATACCTATGCTTAACCTTTCGGTCCATTTAATGTTGGCTGACGATCACTCGACTCGTCTACTTTATCAGCATTTAGATTTAATAAAAGTCTTTCGTCTTACATTTTGCAAATTTAGTTGAAATCATTTTTGATTTTAAATTAAATCTGCATAGTTAGGGGAAGGTGATACTTTAATTTGAAAACTCACCTATTTTTGCAATTTTCAAACTAGTCATCGATAGTTTGTTTCCTAATTTAAAGTTAATATATCTGTGCAGTCATTGTTACTATTGAAATTTTGATGACTATTTTTATTCTGCACGCTACTTTAATCCTATCTATACGCCATCAACATTACGTTACATTTTTCAGTATTGGTGGACCTCATCAGCTTCTGATTCAATACCTACGTTTCACATTTCGGTCCATTTAATGTTGGCTGACGATCACTCGACTCATCTGCTTTATTAGCATTTAGATTTAAGATAATACTTTCGTCTTACATTTTGCAAATTTAATTAAAAGTAGCTGATGAGGTCCACCAATACTGAAATGTAGGGTACTGCTGTTGGCGTATAGATAGGATTAAAGCAGCGTCTAGAAAAATAGTCATCAAAATATCAATTATAATTTTTGTAGAAAATCGTCGATAATCGTCGCGAGTGATCGTCATTCAACATTAGAAGGACCGAAACGTGAAACGTAGGTATTGGATCAGTAGCTGATAAGGTTCTCCAATACTGAAATGTAGCTTACTGCTGTTGGCATATAGATAGGATAAAAGTAGCGTGCATAATAAAAATAGTCATCGAAATTTTAAAGGTAACAATGATTGCACAGGTATATCAGCTTGAAAATATAAATCTATATCTTATAACACAACTCAATGCATGGACAAAATTTTAAATTTATAATATTAGATAATTTAATTCTAAATTAAGAAATTTTCAATAAATTTTAAGCTTTATAGAATATGAATTTGTTCATAACTGTGTAAAAACTAAATCTAAACTTATAAATATATGAAATATATGTTTCGATACATTGATGATATATGTGTATTTAATTCTAATAATTTTTATTCAATTAGTGAGCACATTTATCCAGAAAGCCTTATTCTTAACAAAACCAATATTAATGATAAAGAAGGTGTATATCTAGATATGAACATTAAATTAACATCAATTAAAACTACTTTTAATTTATATCGTAAAGATGACATATTTAAATTTACAAGAAACATATTTTTGCATGAGCATTCATGCATACCATATAATATAAAATATAATACATTAAATAATGAAATTTTAAGAATTGCAACAATATGTAATGATATTGGCTTTCTTCAAAATCATTTAAATAATTTAATAGATACATATTTTAAACTAGGTTACTATAAAAATAACATCAAGCAGAAAATAGTAAAATATATAAATCAACACAATAATATAAAGAATAAATTTAAACTCTTAAGTGGCAAATTTTTATGGATGGATAATAAATAATATACTTTGCATTAGAATAAGATACTAGATAGTTATTTCAGAGGAAATACATCATTAGCATGTATTTGGCCTCGCTGCTATGTTGGGTAGAGGAGTTAGGGGCCGAAACCTGATAGCATAGCAGTTCCTCCTGATGACCTCTAATTCTTATTCTGATACAACGTCTGTTATTTATTAGTCAATTCATAAAAATGACGTTTATTTTAAATTTTATTTTTTATTTTTATTTTTTTAACTTGATTTAAATTATAGAAAATCTAAAAACAATTATTAATTTTATTATTTAATTATTAAATTTTGATTTAGCATTATTATGTTTTGTTTATTTTATAATTATATTAAATACGTAGACTCAGTTAGCTGATTTAATTATTTAATAAATTTTACTAAAAGGATATAAGGAACACAGATATGCTTCATAACTTAATTATCACTACAATTGTATTGGATTGTATAGAATATATTTACGATATTTTTATTCCACATACATTTAGAAAGAGCTTAATAAAACAAAATAGCTTTGAAAACACAATTTATTAATTTTATTTTTCAAATTTGAACATTACAATTTCACAATGCAAATTTTATAATTACAAGGGACATATCATCTGCTTTTTAAATAATTGTACAAATATTCTCAAAGTTTTCTAATTTTATCCTTTTCTACTTTTCTGCGACCTGAATTCCTTGGTTCTACTTGATTAGGTTCTTTAATAATCTTCGAAAATAATTCATTCTCGTAAATCGGCTCAGCTACTTGCCACATTTGAAATATATTATCTTCTGATACAGATGCAAACATCCACGGTATCTGAGTATTCCAATTAAAATCTGATATCATCGAGTCATGACCAGAATGAATAAAAATTAGTTCAGGAGGTCCGGTTTCCTCGTCTCGTTTGGTTTTATCGCTACCTATACGACTCAAATCCCATATTGCCACTTTATGATCTGTAGAACTGGTTGCAAAGATAGTTTCGTGATGCGGTGACCATTTTACTTGGAAAATTTCTCCACGATGAAACTCAAATTTGTGTAACTTTATATTGATGTATCGCATATCCCATAGAGCAACTGTTTCATCTGATCCTCCAGTTGTGATAATATATTCAGAGAAGGGACTAAATGAAATACAGTTAACTTCTCCTTCATGTGCATTAGCTGAATTAAATGGTTTGTGTGTATTACGACGTATATCCCATAGTAAAAGTTTTCGGTCATCACCAACAGAACCAAATACATGTGGGTTTAGTTGATGCCAGGCTACATCTTCAACTATTGAAGAATGCCCTCTAAATATCGTTTCGGGAAATAGGCAACGATTTTCACCAGGTGTTTTGTTAACATTCCACAGACATATGGTTTGGTCATCCGATGAAGTCAGTAGATGTCCATTAAGATTTGGATTCCACGATAGTCCGTAACCCTCTTTGGTGTGTCCTCTCAATCTTAACTCAGGACAACACTCTCCCGAACGTGCATCTACTGCAGAATGTCTTGTGATTTCAAAAATAAGGACGTCACCTCTAGCAGTTCTTGTCGCTATTAGGCATGGGTTTTGAGGCATGTACCGTGCTTTGTTTACTTCTCCTTCATGGTTAATTCTCATTGTGATTTTTATTCGACTTTTTATTTTGGAAAATCCTCCTAGTTCAGAATGATCTCGATCATACGGACCTGGCTGTTCTTTATCACTTGAATCGTCACTACATTTACCTATTTTAACAGTCGCCAAGATTAAGTGATTTTGTTGGTTACTAGTGTGTGTACCTAGTATTAATCGTTGAACTTCATCTTCTCCATTAGTCATTTTAGGTAGCCACTGGCATGTTAGACTGGGCCATTCGAGTGCATCTGTCATTAGAAAATCATACAAAAATGGGCAATTCTTTATCCATGTTTCATACTTTTTACGTCTACTATGTATATTGTTATCACAGCCTGCTACATTCTGTGAACGGCTAGTTACTTCTGATGACGGTACATTGTTATCTTTATCACCTTTAGCGTCAATAGATCGTTTAGGAAACATCTTTAACAACAAAAGCATGGAAAAAAGCGTTCACTGATTTCATTATCTCATACATACAATGTTCCTGCAAAGCAACTAAAACTCCTAAAATATGCTTTACCTTTACTTACTATTTACATGTAGGTACAAGGGAGTTGAAGTTTAAAATTTAAAGTTTGTTTTAAAATTAACGCTAATGTCTCAAAAGTTGTAAAACGGAGTAAAATGTGTAATGTTAAGCAACATTTAATTTAAGCCAAGGTTTATGCCTTTATCTTATTAAAATAATTTAATACCAAAATACATGATTGTTTTTTATATTTAAATGTTATTAGCTGTATATTGTATTTAGTCAAAGAATCTATTATTATTAAAATACTGATTTATTTCCAATGCAACGAAAATGAGTAAACATTGCAACGGCTAAGGATCAAACGGTTTCCAAAAATAACCAAAATCAACATTTCTTCTGATAGAATCAATGGATCAGGATTGGTAAGTACTAATAAAGAACCTTTTGTCTAATTTCTTCGATCAAGGAAGGTAGTTATCTTGAGAGAGATGAAGATTAGTACATTAATTATTATTACGGACTATTTTAAACTGATTTTTTAAGTCTTTCTTCATTAATTATGCTGATCGAGTAGTATATAACCATGTCCGAAAATTCACAGGACATTTCGTATATCTTTTGTATCTGATGACCTCACATAAGCTTACGTTGTTTTCTTCAAGCATACCTTGAGCCGATTCGGTTCTTCTGAACATAAACCTATTGTAGTCACTCTAAATCAACAACCTAAGAGGAACCTTTCAGATGTTGGAGCTGTCTGCGCTCATCTTTATGCATCAAGAATCTTTATGGATGATGTTATTCATTTTATTGACAAGCGCCATAGAGCATCTATTAAGCCGATGGTGAAAATGGTAGAAGGTATGCTGAATTATTTTTTCTGGCACGAGTTTAACTTTAACGTAAAAGAAAAGAACAGCGTCTTCTGGACATTCCAAATTAGCTTCAAAAGAAGAAGGGAAACTGAACAAAAACGGGAGCATTAAATGATAAGACCACATTGGTTGAACTCATCTACAACACTAGTGGTGGGATTGATGTGACTGCTATTAGAATCAGTAGCGGTAAGGGCAACCTTCCTCCTGCTGATACCAACTAGTCAGCCTGTTACTCCAACCTGTAAGTCAATAAATGAGAAGTAGTCAAGATCCGTTTTCACTTAATATCCTTCGGTGGAATTTAGGAGGTGCTTATGTTCATCGTCTTTTATCTGATCGAGAGTCAAATGTAATAGTCTTTCAGGTGACTAAATCTATCCGGTCACCTCAGTACATTACTCGATTTATACCTATGTACATATACGCCCAATATCCTCTGTACATAACCCCTCTACACTCATCTTAATCCCAAGGTCTTCTAACCCTAGTTAAAAGTTACTTAAAGTCTTTTCTCTTACTGTACTACTCTTGTTCAGCCGTTTATTGTTTAGCTATAGCAATTTGTAAGAAAGGGAAACGCATCAGCATAGCCAGTATATACGTCCAGGAGAAATTTACAAGAACCGTGATCTCCTGGATCGTTTATTGGGTAGCGGTTACGACGACATGTTACTAGGTGATTTCAACGATATGACCGGTCGTTGAATTAAAGCCGCACTCCGCAGAGCTAAGAACAAATATCATATACATATACACTGTCCCCCCACATTTCATTGCACATTAACAACTTCACTCCGCAACATTTTACTGACACATAAGTTGCTGTTAAAGCCCGCCTGTATTGAACAGTCGCGTCAACAGTTGTTTACATCCTATGACCTACTTCGTTGACGGCTAGAGGATAATACGCTGCTAAGGTAGATATTCCACTTTGATCAAATCAGAGTGGCCCTCTTCCAGGCAGCTATCGGACTCTTCCATGTTGTAGAAAATGTGAGTTTGTCCCGATTTAATTCCTACATCTCTTCGCAAGCTATCGGAATCATTTTGACTATTTTTAAATGTCGCATTTTCAATCCATTTCGACAAAGATCAAGGTCCTAGCGAAAATGCTCACCTTCCCAATCTCTCTCTATCTATTTCAGACAGAATCTCTCTAAAGAATATTGGAGTTCGGAGTATACGCTCCAACTGAGCAGGGATATGGTCAGTATTGCTCACCTTAAGCGCTTTCAGTCTTCTTTTTGGAAGCTTGTCAAGAAAGAGAAGTTTGTTAGTCGGAGGGAGTGTGCATTGGATTTAATTGGTAACATGGGCCTTGATAAAGTTTTGAAAGAACACTATCCCTACACAATTAGGGAACCACGCGTTCTCCCCAATAAATCCCTACCTGGATTGGTTTCAGGAGTAGTCACCTCTTCGTTACGAATATCTTGATCTCATGATGTTCGCTTCAAGAACCTCCAAAATACGTGTACCACTATATACTCGCGTCTGTCAGCTTTTGACAGACAGTCAGAGAAATGAGGTCCATATCACAATTATATCAGCCACACAATCCTATATTGCAGTAATTAATGTCAGTTGACGGTTGTTTTTACCAAAGAGTAATCCAGAATCATAAAGACCCGGGGCCCATTTCGATTTAAAATTCCTTCATATCTATTTACGAAACAGCGCTTGCACATATAATCTGCGACCATTTAAGTAGGCGCAATTTCATCCCACCTGATTTTAATGAGATAGGAGAAGTTACCAGTTTTGTAAAGAAAACAGTCATCAGCATGCAGTAGCTGCTTTTCTCGACTTTTCTGCTTTATTCGACCGTATCTTTATTTCTTTTGTTATTTTCTCTTTCAGCTCTTTCTGGTTTCCTGTGAGAATCGTTAACAGGGTGGAGATACTGCTGTACATTAAGCGATTATTTTACGACGATGATCCAGATGCAGGCCAGTTCTACCCAATTACTGCCGTGCTTCAAAGCTCTCAACTTTCTCCTATCTTATTTCTTGCTGCCTACATTGTTCTTTTTAAACCTTTTCGATGTAGTTAACATCTTGTGATTTACGCAGATGATAATACTTCCTTGTTTTCTGGATGCAGGTGCAAATATGTAGTCTCGGACATCAGCCAATTATTTTTAAGATTAAAAGATAAGTTACCCCAATTCCATCTTTTTCTCATCTTTTACAAATCGCAGATAATTGTTTTTCATGATGCCCCTTCGACCAAAAAAAAGCTTATGAGACTAGCAATCTCATATATTTTTTCATTATGAATAATCAACCACTTTCTCTTTACATATCATGTAAGATAAATGGGGCTTACTATCACGGTAAGATGGACTACCCGATCAGACTTGAATAGTTTAAAGTGTGTCTTGAAGAGAGCTAGATGGACTCTAAAACTTGCTCAACATTTCTTATTAGGAGGGAGAGCCCAGATGCGCATCTGGTGTATTTGGGCATTCCGGGACTGGTATTTCTTTTCTAGAGGATGTTTCCAATAGCAAAAACTAAGATTTCTTAAGTTCTTCATGTCGAGATTACCTACTTCGTTCGCTCCGATTACGCCTTCAGATGTTTGACCGACCCTGAGTGGCTCAATTGTAAAGTTACGCGTTGGTGTCAAAAGATGGGAGCTGATCTCACCTTATCGATATAGAAGACCAAGATAAAGATGATAAAATAACAAAGATTTTACATTATGTTTCTTCTTGTTTCTGATATTTGAAACTGTATTTTCCCTATTAGTGAATGCTATTTATTACTATTAAGAAAATCTATTATTATTAAAATACTATTTATTTTAATAATAAATAATTATTATTTAATTTTTTATTTTAATTTTGTTTATTAATTTAATAAATTAATAAATTTTTTGTTTATTTAATTTAATTTATTTTAATTTTGTTTATTTTCCTAGATAATTTAATAAAATTATCATCATACATATTTTAAATTTACAGACACGAGGCCTATCGTAAAATAAAATTAGATAATTGAAACTCAGAACATAAAATCTATCTAAGAAAAAATGATATTTGTAATTATATTTTATAATTTATGCCTTACTTTTCTGTTTTTAATGTATTTTTACCTAAATGATATCTTCTATAAGACACATGTTATTATATGAGTTTATCAAATTAAGATAAATGCATGAAAATATCACTATTTAAACTACTACTTTAAAGTATTAACGTTTTCTTTTAAATTTTATCATATTCATATTGTTTAAAATTCTGATATTTATTAATTAATGTTGATTCTTTAGAAAACAAAGTGATCTTGATCAATCTTTTTTATTTTGAACTTTGGATCAGGATAAATAAAATACTATTTTATTTTTCGCTAGCTACTGATACATCATCAGAAACAGAAACAAAATATTGAATGACATATTTTGTTTCTGTTTCGAAGAATGCGAGCAGCGTCTGGCGAAATATAAAAAATAAAATAGTATTTTATTAAATTTAACATTCGGAAGTAATACCACAGAATTTCTTTAAACAACTAATGAAATCAAATTGCAAGCAATCAAAAGACTAAAATCAATTCGCCGCTATTATAATTATATCTGCTTTGAAGCTTTAAAATATTTAATTAAAAATTTGATCTGAATAGCTCTCACCTGAAAGTTTTTGTATCAGTGAACAAACAATTGTTAATCGTCATTTTTGGAAGTATGCGACGACAAAAATAAATAAATAAGGGTTTTATTAATAACTATATAACCGATAAAAACTTTCAGAAACAAAAACATGCAAACGACAACTTTATATATAAGCCGTTCACGACGTGTATTTTGAAATCTTCAACTTATCTTTACGGCCTTAGGTCTAGAGGGATCTGAGCCTCTCGGTCGCACCAGCGCGCCGCCCTCTGACTGAACCATTCGGGGTTTCTCACACACCTAAGAGTCCAGTCAAGGCGGACTATGGTTGGTAATCTCGAGATGAGGAGCTTGAGAAACCTTAGTCTTTGTTCTGGGGACGTCCTCGTGAGAAGAAGACTAATCCCGAGATAGCCCAAGTACCCCAGAGGCGCACTTGGGTTATCCCATTCAATGACAGATGCTGGGCCCGTTTCAGAGCCCACCTAGCTTTCTTCAGGATACGTTTAAGTCTATCCAGGTCAGCTTTCGCCGACCAATTCACCGTAACGGTGAACCCCAGATATTTTACTCGACTCGTGAAGATGGGGAGTGGTTGATGCTGCAAAATGGAGGAGAGTGCTAGTCTCTTAAGTTTCTTTTTGGTGGCAGGAACACCATGAAGACTACCACCTGCGATTTAGAGTTGTTTAAAATAAGATTGGATGGAGCAACTGATCTTTTAATCTTAAAAAGAAACGGCTGATGTCAGAGATTACATCTTTGCACCTGCGTCCAGAGAACAAGGCTGTGGTATCATCAGCATATACCACTAGATGTTGATCACGTTTAAAATTCTTGAATAGTACAATTGATGCAGCAAGATATAAGATAGGAGAAAGTGGGGATCCTTGAGGTACACCTGTAATAGGGTAGAACTGACGCGCATCAGGGTCGTCTTCATAGTAGAACCGCTTGGTGTACAGCAATATATCCACCCTGTTAACAATTCTCGCTGGCAACCCGAGGGACCTGAGAGAGGAGATAACGAAGGGAATAGAGATCTGGTCAAATGCAGCTGAAAAATCAAGAAAAACAGCCACAGCAAGCTGATGACTATTATCCTGACAAAACTGATGCACTTCACCAATTGCTGAATGTACTGGGCGCCCTTTGTCAAACCCATGACAACTCGGTTGGATCAAATTACGCCTACATAAATGAACGCGGATTCTACGCGCAAGCCCTTTCTCATAGATGGATATGAGGGAGTTTTGAATCGAGATGGGCCGCAGATCTTTAGGACAAGTGATTAATCTCTTTTTAGGTAAAAAAACTCGACGGCTGATATTGATGTCCGCTATGTCGAACTGGGAGGCTAATAGCATTGTGATGGCGACCTCTTTTCTCTGATTGTATGTCAAAAGCTGACAGACACGAGTGGAGATTGGCGCGTGGGATTTTGAGGTGCCCAAGAGTGGTTCCTAGGAGTTAATGATATCTGTCACACATAAGTCCCTACTCCTGAAGTCACACCAATGCGGGATTAGTTGGGGAGATTGAGTGGCTCAATAATTATGTAAGGAAAGTGGTTCCTCTAAAACTTTGTCAAGGCCTATGCTACCAATCCAAACCAAGGCTTTATCCTTCCAGCAGACAAACTTCTCCTTCTTGAATATCTTCCAGAAGGAAGCCTGATAAGAGTTTAGGTGAGCAATGCTTGCCCTATCCCTGCTCGGCTGGAGCCTATATCTAGAGCTTTAGTATTCATTCGAGACGATCTGTCTGGCGGAAACAGAGAGATTGGGAAGGTGTAACATTTTTGCTAGGACCTTTAGTTTTGTTGGAGTAGGATTGCATATTCGACCTTTATAGGTAGTCGAAAGGATCGCGGTAGCTTGCGATGAGAGGTAGGAATTAAATTCGGTCAAACTCTCAATTCCAATTCTGGAGAAGAGATGGATAGCTGCCTGAAAGAAGGCCACTCTAATAGGGTCAAAGTGAAACCTTCTTCTAAGCAACGTATCGTCCTCTAGCCGCTAGCGAATTAGGTAATGAGAGGTGATCTGTTGTTGACACGACTGCTCAGTGCAACTGTGTTTCAACTACCACATCTTATGTAGCAGTAATATGTCGAGGAGAGAATTTGTTGTAGAGCAATGAAAGGTGGAGGAAGGTGGTTTATGAATTAGATAGTCGATCCTTGCTCTGCGGAGTGCTGCATTAATCCAACGACCATTTCTGTTGCTGAAGTCACCGAGTAACATGTCGTAACCGCTCCCCAATATTTGATCCAGGAGGTCACGGTTCTTGTAGATTTCTCCTGTCCGAATATAGACATTGGCTATGCTAATACGCTTACCGTTCTTACAAAGTGATATAGCTAAACAAGATAGGGCTGGACAAGAGTAGTTTAATAGGAGGGATGATCTTAAGGAGCTTTTTACTAGGGTTAAAAGACCTTGTGATGAAGAGGAGTGAGGGGGTTATGTAAGGAGTAAAGTAGGTGTATATGTGCTTAGAGATAAATCGAGTAATATCCTGGGGAGACGGATAGACTGCGTCTCCTGAAGAACTATAACATCTGCATCTCTACCAGATAGAAGGCTAAGGGCGGAAGCACCTCCCGAATTCCACTGAAGGATATTCAGTGAAAAAGGTCCTTGATTACTTCCCATTGCGTAAGTGTTACCGAAGTGGGACGCCCTCCACCTAGTCGCAACTAGAGGCGGAAAGGTCGCCTTTACCGCTTCCCGTCACGACAAATGGAGTCGCTTGCCCACGGGCGATATCTTCATTTCCCTCGTTATCCATAGCCCAGATCGAATCCTTCCAAGCAAGCTTTAGAGCGGCTATGCTCAACGCTTACCCGTTTCGTTTCTTAGATTTTGGTGGCTTCTTAATATTGTTGGTTTTCCCAGAAGGAGGAGAACGGAAAGATTCCGCTAATTGACCCACCAAGTTTTGAACCAATTTATCAAGGTGGATCATTGATGCCTGAGGCTGCATTTCAAGAAGTTTCAGAATTTCGGTATCCAGCATCCTGTCGTCTTTCTTGTTAGACGAGACAGCTTCCACGAAGCTAGTCGGTTTTGCTGTCACACTCGTGTGTCTCTTTTGGTATATCTTTAAAATTTTACACTTTTTTGATCATGCGGGGTGCTCACCACCGCACTTTGCGCAAAATGGCTTATTTTCACACTTCTAAGGATGTATAGCAGTTGTACCATGCCGCACTTATGGGGTAGAGAACTTCCAGTGGACCAATGCCCCCACTGATGACAATTGTTGCAGTGAGGGTACGTTAGTGAGTCGGTTTCGATTATTGAAAATCTCAAATTATACCCCATAAAAGGATTGCATGTCGAAATCAATAGTTTTAGAGCTTTATCAACCGGGGCATTGCAGAACGCCACGGGATTGGGGAAGCCTTTAATCCCTTTTATAAAGCGCACGTTAGAGATTTTGTAATCAGTTTCTAGGACTGATATATCTTTTTCTGAAATGAATGTGGGCATATTTTTTATCTTTATTGTTGCCAGGATTGGTTTGGAAGCAATTATACCTTGTTCCGAATGCTCCTTTTTAAAGTTGTCGACGTACTACATTGCCAGATCAGGAGTGCAGAATGAGATTTTAATCTCAGATTCACAATATTTGATCGCATTGAACAATATCCTTTTTTTAAATCGATGGGCAAAGCCTCTTATAAAAACATTGAAAATGTTCTGTCTTTCCAGAGGCACCAAAATTCTGATAATCACCAGGTTGGATAGTTTTGGTACTGGGGGAGTTCCCCCTTCGGAATGTATTCAAGAGAAGCTAAATCTCCACTTACCTCGTTTATTGCATTGGCAGGAAAATTAGTTTTCATTGAGTTCTTTGAACGCTCCGACATGCTAAATTTACTCATTTTATTGCTCGTACAATTGACGGATCTATATAATGCATAATCCTCTTAATCATATTTTTGTCATTTTGCTTGAGTAAATTTAGCATGTCGGAACGTTCAAAGAACTCAATGAAAACTAATTTTCCTGCCAATGCAATAAACGAGGTAAGTGGAGATTTAGCTTCTCTTGAATACATTCCGAAGGGGGAACTCCCCCAGTACCAAAACTATCCAACCTGGTGATTATCAGAATTTTGGTGCCTCTGGAAAGACAGAACATTTTCAATGTTTTTATAAGAGGCTTTGCCCATCGATTTAAAAAAAGGATATTGTTCAATGCGATCAAATATTGTGAATCTGAGATTAAAATCTCATTCTGCACTCCTGATCTGGCAATGTAGTACGTCGACAACTTTAAAAAGGAGCATTCGGAACAAGGTATAATTGCTTCCAAACCAATCCTGGCAACAATAAAGATAAAAAATATGCCCACATTCATTTCAGAAAAAGATATATCAGTCCTAGAAACTGATTACAAAATCTCTAACGTGCGCTTTATAAAAGGGATTAAAGGCTTCCCCAATCCCGTGGCGTTCTGCAATGCCCCGGTTGATAAAGCTCTAAAACTATTGATTTCGACATGCAATCCTTTTATGGGGTATAATTTGAGATTTTCAATAATCGAAACCGACTCACTAACGTACCCTCACTGCAACAATTGTCATCAGTGGGGGCATTGGTCCACTGGAAGTTCTCTACCCCATAAGTGCGGCATGGTACAACTGCTATACATCCTTAGAAGTGTGAAAATAAGCCATTTTGCGCAAAGTGCGGTGGTGAGCACCCCGCATGATCAAAAAAGTGTAAAATTTTAAAGATATACCAAAAGAGACACACGAGTGTGACAGCAAAACCGACTAGCTTCGTGGAAGCTGTCTCGTCTAACAAGAAAGACGACAGGATGCTGGATACCGAAATTCTGAAACTTCTTGAAATGCAGCCTCAGGCATCAATGATCCACCTTGATAAATTGGTTCAAAACTTGGTGGGTCAATTAGCGGAATCTTTCCGTTCTCCTCCTTCTGGGAAAACCAACAATATTAAGAAGCCACCAAAATCTAAGAAACGAAACGGGTAAGCGTTGAGCATAGCCGCTCTAAAGCTTGCTTGGAAGGATTCGATCTGGGCTATGGATAACGAGGGAAATGAAGATATCGCCCGTGGGCAAGCGACTCCATTTGTCGTGACGGGAAGCGGTAAAGGCGACCTTTCCGCCTCTAGTTGCGACTAGGTGGAGGGCGTCCCACTTCGGTAACACTTACGCAATGGGAAGTAATCAAGGACCTTTTTCACTGAATATCCTTCAGTGGAATTCGGGAGGTGCTTCCGCCCTTAGCCTTCTATCTGGTAGAGATGCAGATGTTATAGTTCTTCAGGAGACGCAGTCTATCCGTCTCCCCAGGATATTACTCGATTTATCTCTAAGCACATATACACCTACTTTACTCCTTACATAACCCCCTCACTCCTCTTCATCACAAGGTCTTTTAACCCTAGTAAAAAGCTCCTTAAGATCATCCCTCCTATTAAACTACTCTTGTCCAGCCCTATCTTGTTTAGCTATATCACTTTGTAAGAACGGTAAGCGTATTAGCATAGCCAATGTCTATATTCGGACAGGAGAAATCTACAAGAACCGTGACCTCCTGGATCAAATATTGGGGAGCGGTTAGACCTGAGGCCGTAAAGATAAGTTGAAGATTTCAAAATACTCGTCGTGAACGGCTTATATTTAAAGTTGTCGTTTGCATGTTTTTGTTTCTGAAGGTTTTTCGGTTATATAGTTATTAATAAAACCCTTACTTACTTATATAGATCCATAAAAACTCAATGTCCAACAGAAAATATAAAAGTGAGTCTTTTTCAGGAAATTCCGTCTCGAAATGTAGAGAACACAGAAACACAAACAAATTCCTAATTACTATTTTTGAAACAATGCGACCAAATATATGATTAACTATTGGGTATTATATCGATCTGGAAGTAATCATTTCAATGTATAATATTGAAATAACGTTAGAAGTTTAAACATGATGTTGGATAATCTGTAATACGGTAATTGAGTTTAATATTACGTTTAATTATTAAAATCTAAGTAAAAGCAGAAGTTTTTGCTAAAAAAATTAATTCAATGTTTAATCTCTTAAAGTTAATGCATTTAATACATGATCTCTATTTTGTAATAATACCTAGTTATTTCGTCTTTGTTTGAATAATTAAATGTAAAGAATAGCAGGTGTGCTGCTGTAAACGTAGGACGTTCAGATCTGTCTACAATCACAATATCATGATCTACGAAAAATTGCGTAAAAGCTAACAAATCGCACTTTACATGATTGATGGCTGGGTAGGAAACATCAAATTTGTAAATGCAGCGACGAAAAACTGCTGATCGTACAATATCAAAGGAATCAATTTTCGTTTGACGGTGAAATTTATTACGAATCCTCAAATCTGCAAAAAAATCACAAATGAAATTGTTTAACATCAATTGCTGCTACTACAAAATCAACAAGGTAAAGTATCTATTTTGTCGTAGTAATCTGTAAAATTTATTTATTTACAGTTAAAAAAATAGTTTTACAGACGAATTTAATTGTGATGATTATGATAACTAGCAGCGATAAGGTTTAAAACGTATTTACTCTATTGAAATTTGATTATCTCATCCATAAAATATTTTCGCTTAATAGTTTAAATTTATTTTACTAATATTTTGTTGATTTATATATTTAACTATTTACTGTTTAATTGTATTTTTATAGTAACCAAGTTTAAAATATGCATCTGTTAAATTATTTAAATGATTTTGATGAAAGCGAATATTATTACATATTATAGCAATTCTTTAAAAAATAATAATTTACAGTAATGTTCTTTTACACGGCATATTGTTTATTATCATCCATAAAAAATGTTCGTTTAATAGTTTAAATTTATTTTTAATAATATTTTGTTTATTTATATAAATAGTAAATTTAATATTTTAATAATATTTCGTTAATTTATACTTCTACATGATAAGAAAAGGTAAAACTTCGTCAAAATTACTTTAAAATTAGCATAAATTAATAATTCCATATCAATAATTCATAGTTGCAATCTTCTATGCCACACATAATGGATAAAATACAAATTTTATATATTTTACGCAAAAATTGTATTTTGAATAATATCTAGATATTATTATCTGGATATTGATATTAAATTGGATGAAGAAGGTCTGTACTGATTTAAAAATACTGTTCTATCCAGGCGCACTGTGTAATAAACCACGTATTTATAATTAAATGCTTAATCCATGCATTTATAATATTTATATATCACACTGTAATTATCGTTAGGAATATTAACTTTCATTTGTGTATTATTTATATAATATATTTATATATATAAATATTTTTTAGTATTTATATTTTTTTAAAGTTAACAAAATCTAGAAATACAATAAGAATAGAAAATATTCAGATGGACGTGTCTTTGTCCGATACAACAAAGTTATGAAATGCATTCGCTCCTAACAGACGACTAAATAATTTGTCAAGTATATTGTTGATTTAATTTAAAAATATTTATATTGTTCTATATCTTGTTAATTATTCTACATGTCAAAATTTGCCACACTTGTGCTGTATGTTTGCTTTTGTTACTGATATATGTTCACGTTTAAAAGTTTTATTATTAAAAATGATAAGTAAATGCTGTTATTTTAATACATTTTGTTAAGGATATACAATATATAATTATTCGATCACAAAGAAAATTTATAGTTTGTATGTAAATAGCTGACGGAACATTTGATAGAAGCAGTTAGTTATATACATTGCATTCGAAAAAAAGTTGCTTCATTCGACAGAACGCAATCTTCCCGTCAAAATCATCTCCAGTAAAATCTCCGATCAACCGATTCAACACTCCACTCCTGTCACACATGCTCCAACCAATATTAATTCTTTATCAAGCACCCCTGTCATTCCCACGTTTATCTGATCTTCTGCCTCTACTCCTACCAGGTCTGCCCGTCTAACACTTCCACGTAATCGTTTTCCTTCGCGCGATCAATGCATTATCATATCTAGCTATAGGCTTTCTGAATCTGCTTCTCCACGAATCTCGCCTCGATTATGATGTATCTGCTTTCAGGTCTATCCTAGCAACCATTCTTCCTGATGATAATCCATCCCTCTTCAATAAAATCGCTCTTGTATCTTTGATCCGTTTAAACAAATCCACTAAATCCAATCATCTTAGACCTCCACTCCTAAAAATCGTTTTCCGACATAGTTTACATGCTTCCTTTTTGATATTGCCCAACTCAATTTAGCTCGCATTGAGAAACATCGACGTGAAACAAACGGCGAGTCATCCTTATCAATCCGTCAAATCAACGGAATTTTTCAGGTTGTACACACGAGGCCAAAAATCCGATGGCGTCCCATCTCTACCCCATGTCTTCTTCGCTAGTTGATCTCGCTCCTGAGCATACTTTTCGTCTTAGTCTATTCAACACTCGCTCCATTCTTTATTAAGCTCATATGCTCCTTGATATCTTCGATCAATTACCTCACTGTTCATTGTCTTATATTCCTTCTTTTGTTCTCGGTGACTTTAACATTCGCCTTGATCGCCCGGCTGACTCTTACTCTATCACTTTAACAAATATATTTTCTGATTTTAACTATAAATGACTTTCAACAAGCCCAACTCGTATTCTCGGTGGTGTTCTCGACATCATTGATGTTCCTAACTGTTTCAACGACTATACCTTCTTGTCAATTACTGATCCTGGTTTGTTCGATCATTTCCTTGCCACTCTTACTCTTACTCGTCCCCATCCTCCTTCTCCGCCTCCACCATTATCCACACCAAGTCGACCCTGGGAACTTCTTGGTATCCCTATTCTCTGCACAGCCTTACTCAATTCTTCACTCTTCTCACTTCCTCTTAACTATCTCTCTCCCGATGATCTCTTCATTCTGTTTGATTCTGAACTTACGAACATCCTTAATAACCTTCTGCCTATTCGACCACGACGTTTTCAGCGGTCGCGCCATGCTTCCTGGTTCAATTCAGACTGTAGTCTTTCTAACCGTCTGCTCTCCCTGTCCTCAAAAAGCAATCACTCGACCCTTCACTACCATATTCGTACCGTCCTATCTCACTTCTCTCAACCCTCTCTAAACTCCTTGAGCGTCTTGTTCTCAAGCAAGTTAATGCATATCTATTTTCTCCAACTTGTTCAATCCCTTCCAAACTGCTTTTCGCTCTAATCACTCTATTGAAATTGCATGTCTTAAAGTTTATAACGACTTACTCATTTCGCGCGATCAAAAATTATGTAGTGTCATAGTTTCTCTTGATCTATCATTTGCTTTCGACATTGTTGATCACTCGATTCTTCTCCATTGTCTTCGTCATGATTATAGCTTCTCTTTACACACCGTGGCTTGGTTTTCTTGATATCTGTCAAACCGTACTTTTCGCGGTTAGTTCTAACTATTCTCTTTCCCATCCTTCTTCCATCCCGTCCGGTGTTCCACAAGGCTCCGTATTAGGCCCTTTGCTTTTCTCTCCTCTTCTCGATGATTTGTCTTCTATCTCTCATACATTTAATTTTCATGTTGTGCAATATGCTGATGACATTCTCATCTATGCTCATGCACCTGCTTATCGTATTCATGATTTTAGTGTTTTTGCTTCTAACTGTGTTGTCTCAATTTCCAATCATATTTCTTCAATTCGTCTTTCTCTGAATTCTAATAAATCAAAAATAATGTGGATCCTTCCTCGACGCTTCGGTGTAGAACCTTTCTTTGTATAATTAAATTCTACAATTCTCCCTATCATTGACAATCTCGTTTTCCTAGGTTTCCATTTTGACAACCGACTTTCACTTAAACCTTTCGTTAGAGATAAAGTACGCTCATCTACCTTGATTCTCCGCAATCTCTGTCAAATTCGTAGATTGATCGATTTTCCTTCATGTATGACTCTCATATCTTCTCTTCTTTTCTCAAGACATGATTAATGTCTGAGTCTATTTTCCAACTCAACTAAATCCACTCTTCTTACTTTACAACGCATTATCAGCGCAGCCGTCCGATTTATGCTCCGTCTTCGTCGGTTTATCATACATTCCACGATCTTGTTTTTATCGATTTGCTTACCATTTATTGTCGTGTTCAAATTCGTCTTCTTATCATTGCTTTCCGCCTTATAACTTTTCATACCCCTTAATTTCTCAATCTTCCTTTTCTCGACAATTCTCGTCCTGTTTACTGTTCCTTGCGTTCCCGTAATTCTCTTCTTTTACATGTCCCAAACTACTCTATCTCTTTTGGCATCCGCTCTTTCGTTGTGACTAGTCCTCTCTCATGGGATCATCTGCCCATTCATATCCGCTAATCAACATCAATGCCGTGCTTCAAACGCTAAATCCGATTCCATTTCAATAATTAACTTATTAATCTGTGACTTTTGCTGTGTTCTATTTTTGTTAGTGTTCTTGTAAGCGTGCGGTTGGCATGCATTTGCCACTTTAAATAAATTATTATTAATTAAAAATAAGCTATAAACACTATTATAATTATGGTAACAATCCTAGAACTAATCAGGCTACTCTATTCTATATATTCAACGGACAGTGCTTAACCCAATTAATAGAAAACCTTGACATCCAAAACATTACTATAAAACGTAGCAGTATTTAATGTAATTCATTAAATACCAGAACTATTATTAGCTCAGTTACTTTGTTAAATACAAATCTGCTTGCTTAATAAAGTTTCACACAAGTCTCAAGTTATGTTTTTCAAAATATTAATTTACCTTGTTCTGCGTTGCAAATACGCGCCAACAACTGGAAAAAAGGTAAGTGGTGTTTTCTTATCTTCGCTTTTCGATTCAAGTGTGAAGGGGGAACTCCCCCGGTATCGAAGTTGACGAACTTGGTTCGCATCAAACTTTTGGTACTAATAGAGAGACAAAACTTATTCAACGTCTTTCTCAAAAGCTTTGCTGATCAACATAAAAAAGAACTATGTTTAATTTTATTAGATACTATGAAACTGAGATAAAAATTTCGTTCAGCACTTCGGAGCTAGCAAATACATATATTGAATTCTTTAAAACAAAATATACTGAACTCGGCGTAGTGTCATGTTAACCGATTCAAGCGACACTAAAAGTGACTAATATTCCTACCTTTCTCTCAGAGGCTGACATTTTGGCACTGGAGAGATAATTCCATGTAATCTAACTAAAGTTAGATTTATTAATGGATAAGAATGGTTTTCCGATTCTTGTGGCTTTTTGCCACGGGCCAATTGACGACGCCTTGCGGCTGTCGAATTCAGCACGCAACTTCTATATAGGGCACAATCTACGATTTACACTTATTTAATCTGATTCGCTAACGTACCCCTATTGTAACAACTGTCATCAATTGGGACATTGGGCGGCTGGGTGTAGTCTACCCATAGATATGGGGTCTGTAGTACGACAGATGGAGACCCAGGTAAGTGTGATAAGAATCCTGTCTGTACGAATTGCGGAGGTGATCACCCTGCCTGGTCAAGGAAGTGCAAAGCTTTTAAGTGCTATCAGAAAATACATCATGGTACGGTAGAGACCGACAAGCTTTGTAGAAGCATTTGGATCCACCAAGACGAGCGACTGAATCTAAGACTCTGATATTATGAAGTTAATAGAAACCAAACACCAAGCCTCGATGACTTAATTGGAGAACATGATTCAAAGTTTAATGGCAAAATTGATTGAATCATTAACTCCGTCCGTATCTGCTAATACCTCCATAAAGAAAATACTCGAATCGAAAAAGATAACCAACTCAATTCAGATCCTTTCTTCTCTAAAGTTAGCCAAGAAGGATCTAATATGGGGAGTAGCGGCAGTTACTTGCCATAACGCAAGATGGGCAGCCTCAACGGGAGATGAAAATATTGCCCGTGATAAAGCGACTCCAACTGTAGAGAGTGGAGGGGGAAAGGACGACCTTTCCGTCCCTGGTTCTGACTAGGTAAATTGCGTCCCACTCCGGTAACGTTATAGCAATGGGAAATAATCAAGATCCTTTTCACTTAATATTCTTCAGTGAAATTCGGAAGGTATTTCCGCCCTTAGGATTCTATTTGGTATATATACAGAAGTTATAGTTCTTTAGGAGACGTCGGACTATCCGTCTACCCCAGGGCATTACTCGATTTATCCCAAAGCATATAATCACCCACATTAACCCTCCATACTCCTTTTTTCTCAAGGTCTTTTAACCTTAGTTAAATGCTCCCTAAAGTCCTCCCTCTTATTAAACTACTCGTGCCCAGCCCTTTCTTGTTAAGTTATATCACTTGTCAAGAACGGTAAACGCATCAGCATAGCCAATGTCTACATCCGGCCGTGGGAGATTCACCAGAACCCTGACCTCCTGGACCATATTATAGGTAGCGGCTATGACATGTTACTCGGTGACTTCAGCAACAGAACTGGTCGTTGAATTAATGCAGCAATCCACAGAGTTAGGAACGACTATCTTATACATAAAACATCTACCCCCCACCTTTCATTGCTCTACAACAAATTCACTTCTCGACATATTTCTGTTACATAAGATGTGGTTGTTAAAACCCATCTTTACTGAGCAGTCGCGCCAACAACTGATCACTTCTCATTACCTAATACGCTGTAGTCTGGAGGAAGATACGTTGCTTAGAAGGATGCTCCACTTTGATCATATTAGAGTGACCTATAATTAGAGTGACCTATATTAGAGTGACCCTATAAGGCAGCTATTCAACTTTTCCCCAGGATAGAGAATGAGAGTTTGACCGAATTTGATTCCTACCTATCATCGCAAGCTACTGGGATCCTTTTGACTACCTATAGAGATCGCATTTACAATCCCACTCCAACAAAACTACAAGTCCTAGCAAAAATGCTACACCTTCCATAATCTCTCTGCTTTCTTCCGGCAGGTTCTCTCGAATGAATACTAGAGTTCTAAATAAAGGCTCCAGCTGAGTAGAGTCAGGACGAGTATTACTCGTCTTAATCCATCTCAGGCTTCCTTCTTGAAAATATTCAAGAAGGAGAAGTTTGCCTGCTGGCGGGAGAGGACATCGGGTTGGATTGGTAGCGTAGGCCTTGATAGAGTTTTGAAGGTGTCACTATCCCTACATAATTATGGAGCCAGGCTTTCTCCATAGCCAATCCCGCTTTGGGGTGACTTCAGGAGCAAGGACTTATCTGTTAAGGATATCCTTAACTTCTGGGGCTTACTTTCGGGCACCTTCAAATCCGTCGCTCCATTCTCTTATCGAGTTTGTCAGCTTTTGATAGCCGATTAAAGAATATAACTGGCCGTCACATTGCATTTAGCCTCACCATCCGATGTAGCCGGCATCAATTGTATCCGACGTATTTTTTTATTAAATAAAAATTGGTTTCATGCTCTATAGACCTGCAACCCATTTCGATTTAAAATTCTCTCATATCCATCTACGAAAAAGCGCTTGTGCGTAGATTTTGATTTTACAATCGAAATTGTAAGGAATTTTTGAATAGAAATTATCTACGCAAAATTATTGAATTTTTGACAGTCAATAACATAAAAAGTAAAAAATAATATATCACAGATAAAAATACAAATATAATTATATAGAGGATATATCACTTGATATAAAATTCATCGTATTTTAATATGTATTTGGTTCCGTCACTATAAATGATTAGGAAGATAAGGCAACGAACCGCATCAGAACGATAGTTCCTTCAACATCATCTAATTATATCTTAACGCAAAATTATAACCAAAGTATAAAAAATCTTTTATCAATTAAAAATATAAAAAAAATAGTTTTGATTAAATGTTTTGTTTGGAAAACATGATATGTGAGAAACAATGAGAAATTGTAAATTTAAAAAATCAGTCTTCTAAGCAAAATCAATTAATGTATTCGAAAAATTAAATTGGAGCAATTCTGATCTAAAATTTTAACAAATTTGATTAACATTGATTACAATTCATAACATTGAATTTATTAAAAGAACTTACATTAAACAAAGATAGTCAATGTGGATTACACAATCATTTAATTTTTTGAACTGTTGGTAAAGAACGATATAACTTAATACTACAGAAAAACACTTTTAGAAACGAAATGTTCAAAACTATACATTTGAGGCTTCCGCTTTACTTGTCCTTTATTATTGAACGAGAAAAACAATTATCAGCGTCGCCTTGTGTTCTATAATGTAGTGTCAGTGACATTTATATTTAGAATATTGTAAATGCTTTTATAGTTGCAGTTTTTTAGAGAACGTGTGTGTACACAATAAAGAAATCAAAAAAGCTACAGACGAATATAAAACCTTTACATATAAAATCGTAGATGTTTTCATTGTTTTTAATGCCGATTAGGCAGTTAATAATCGTTCATAAATATACGATTTTTTATTATAACTTACCTTAATAAAACGTTTATTTGTTCTTGGTCTCTGTTCGAATTTTATTCATAACCTTTGTTGATAATTTTCATTTAAAATAAGGCGATATGAACCACAAAATTCATGCACAAATAGCATCTTCAAGCGAATTAAACCATAATCCCGGTTTGAAGATTTGCTATAAAGTGTTACTCATGATGCCTTAAAAAATTAGATTATATTTACTTATATTTTAAGTTTTGCAAGTATCTTTTAATAACTCAATCATAAAATTTTGATTCTTAACATATTTATTTAAATGAAAGGACCAAAGATTTTGCCAATTCAAAATTTCAATAGATTTCGCTATCATTATCAGAATTTAAATTGTGAATATAAAAATTGTATGAGAATGAATTTATATTTTAACATTTCTAATTATAGCGAGATGAACCAAAACATTTATGCCCAAATAGCATCTGTAAGCAAATTAAACTAGCAACCTTCAAAATGTTTAAAATATAAATACTTGCCAATTCAGTATACTTTAGACAAATCTAGGTGATAGCTGATATAAAAGAAGCGTTATTAAAATTAATTAAATTTATATTCGGAAAGGTTAATGATCTTCCCAATAAGCTTCAATGAAATAATAATTACAAAGCCTAACTAAAATTCAACCTCCAAATAAATAAAAATAAACGGTTAATATTGAATAAAAAGTTTTAATAAAGTCGAAAATTTCAAAAATTAGAAGCAGGCAGATTTAGAAAAATAAAATAAGTTCAGATTAAAGCTAATAGTATCCTTATGTTTACTGATTAAGTTTTGAACTTCATAGAATTAAATTTTTGCAGAACTGCGTAAAAAATTAATGTATTTAATTAATTGTATTAATTAATTGTATTTAATTAATGTATGTAATTAATTAATTAATTATATAAAGATATGAATCATTAACACATATATACTAATGATATATGACTATTTAACACTATTAATTTATATTTAATAAGTTTAAAAATATTCATACAGTTTAATTTTTAATAAAACTAATGTTGTTAATAAAGAAAGTATATATCTAGATATAGACATTAAATTAACATCAATTAAAACTATTTTTTATTTATATCGTAAAGATAATTTATTTAAATTTACAAGAAATAATTTGTTTCGAGAAATAAATTATTTGATAAGATTATGATAATATCATCGATTGATTAATTTAAAATTATAATTCGTCAATAAAATTGTTGTACCATACAAATTTAATTATTACCATTGAAATAGCACGACTTTGACTCATATGTGTATATTTATTCGGAACTATATACACATGGATGTGTTATAATAACTTTAACGCATATTTAGCAAAAATTAAGCCGTCAAACAATTATAATTAAAATCGAATTAATAAAAGCCTTACATATTTTAACAAATCAAAATTATTAAAAAGTATGGACATATATATTTAGACAAAAAAGGTGTTCCAGTGGAAGATAATAGTAGCCCAATTTCTCTGACTTATTTTTAATCTTTATAGAATTTGAATTTGTTCATAACTGTTTAATAAGTCAATTATTATATACAATGATAAGAAAATATGCTCCGATATATTTATGAAATATGTGCATTTAACTAATAATTTTTATCTAATAAGTGAACAAATTTATCCAAGTAGCTAAATGTTAAAAAAGGTATATATCTAGATATGAACATTAAATTAACATCAATTAAAACTAATTTTAATTTATATCGTAAAGATGGTATATTTGAATTTACAAGAAACATATTTTTGCATGAGCATTCATACATACCATATAATATAAAATCTAATACATTAAATAATGAAATTTTAAGAATTGTAACAATATGTAATGATATTGACTTTTTCAAAAACATTTAAATAATTTAATAGATTCTTATTAATAGATTCCATAAAGCCTTATTCTTAACAAAACCAATATTGATGATAAAGAAGGTGTATATCTAGATATGAACATTAAATTAACATCAATTAAAACTACTTTTAATTTATATCGTAAAGATGACATTTAAATTTACAAGAAACATATTTTTGTATGAGCATTCATAAATGCCATATAATATTAAATATAATGCATTAAATATTGAAATTTTAAGAATTGGCATAATATCTCCTGATATTAGCTTTCTTCAAAATCATTTAAATAATTTAATAGATATACATTTTAACTATGTTATTAAAAAGCTAAAATTAAACTAAAATCTAAATTATATTAATCACCAAAATTTAGATTTAAAATTAAATCTAAATTTTTATGAGAAATATTTTCATAGATGGATAGTAAATAATATACTCTATGTTAGAATTATATATATTCAAATTAGATAAGAGAATATACATCATTAGCAGTAATTTGGCCCCGCTGTTTTTTAACGGGATTATTTAATCAGTTTATAAAGATTCTTAGTTAAAAATTCTTTATACATTAATATTGTTAAATTTAGTTATGATAAAATATATAGCTTTAATTAAATGATCTGATTTATCTGATCTAATTATTTCTTTACTTTTAGAATTATTTAAAACTCTACCTATATTTATATTATCTATGCATTTATTAATGAAGTTTATAGTTAGTGTATATTTTTTTATTGTTTTTATTAACATTTATTGTCCGATTATAGTATTTTACATTACCATAACTGTATACAACTTAATCTATCATAATCATTAATTAATCTTTGATTTATAAAACAAATGTTGTCTTTAGAAAAACGTTTTGGATATAATTGGAAACTGGTTGAAATTTGCAACTGAAGGATTTCCGTATTTGAAATCGACGAAGCCGCATTGCCGGAATTGGTAGTATGATAGCAAATTGTTTCCATTAAAATTTTTTCATTTAAACTTTTACACATTTCATGGTTGCTTGTATTTAAGATGGAAACTAAGTTTTACGTTTTGGCTATTGACATCTTTTCTAATTGTAAAATTTTTCTATGTTGACAAGTTTTTGAACTCGTAGATAAAGACTAGTACAATTTGAAAAAAGTAATAACTGAAAAATAATGCGCAATGGGTAAATATAATATTAGTTCAAAATAATGATATCTTATTTCGGTAAGTAATGAAGATACAATGTTGTTCCATTATATTTAAACTTATATGCTTTTTTTAAAAAGCACTTTTATAATAATTTAGTAATTCAGAAATATCTGCACTACAGATATATTATTATATTAAGAATATATTAAGAATAAGAAATATTATCCTTCTTATTAAGAATAAGAAACAGAAAATAATACACAAATATTTAAAGCTCAAAACTATAACTTCCGCAACGAAAATTGTATCAAGCAAACTATATATTATCTGCTTAGTTTTACTATTTTTATATTTCATCAATACTAGTCAATACTTGCTTATAGCTACAATCTGTGCTGTGTGTGATTCAAATTCTTCTGAACTTGCTTTAAAGTGCAAGAATTTTGAATAAATGATTGCAAGTTGTATTAATTGTCTTACAAAATCCACTAATGCGTTAATAAGAATAAACACTAGCACTGTAAAGGAACAATAAAAAGTGTATTGATGGTGTATTTAATGATTGATGTATTGTCTTAACATCCCGGACGTTGATCCGCAGAGGCAGATCACATATAAGACTACTAAGGATGTATGCTTTTGAGTCACTTATCGTCGGATACTTCAGGTGGATTAAATACAAGTTGAGAAACATGACCAGTCTACCTGTTACGTGGTTTTTCTGGGCTGTCTATCTTAGCAGTTGTGACTGGAGTAATATCAATAAAGCATTTATCATACATCATCAGTATATGATCTAGTTATCATAACTGATTCTGTTCAGCTTGTAAGATTAGCGAGTGTGATTGCTATCACACCAAAATGACTACAATGGCAGCTGCTGTGATTTCTATAAATAGTAATGGTAATCATCCAATATAAGCTGTTGATTACTTTAAACTTTTCACAAGACGCTGGATATGCCCTATAAAATCAAATTTCGTCTGTTTTATCTCATTTCTCCGATGCCTATCAATAGTTCATGACCTCAAATCATCTTAGATAAAATGATCGTTTGGAAACATTGTAAGTTTAGATTGACTGCTAAACTTCCCTCTTATCAATACCGATCTATGTATTTTCTGAAATCAATTCTCTGATAAAAACTGTTTTTATTAATCTAATTACATATTTTATAATTGGATAGTGAACAATAATAGCTAATCATTGGTAAGATAGAATGATGATATGTGTTGTATTAAATGATTGCTTACTTTATTATTTTAAAATAACTCAACATAGATGTAACATTATTTTTGTTAAAATAAGCATGCTAAAATAGTTGTTTGAGATAAATGTTAGAACATATTAAGGTTACTTTACGTTTACTGTCGTATTAATTATGGATTATGGATTTGTTACCGATTGAACTATTTCTGATATGTGCAAGCAAATCCTTTCTTTGTTCAAATATTCTATTACATAGTATACATTGATAAGGACGTTTACCATTATTATGCATCAAAGCATGTGAATTAAAATTTCCTATTGTCCGAAAACGCATCCTACAAATAACACATTTGTACGGTTTGTCTCCGTTGTGGATTCGTTTGTGAAATGAAAGATCACTGGAATTAGTAAAACCTTTTTTGCATATTGCACAAACATGAGGCTTCTTGTTTATGTGACGACGAATATGGACATGAATATTAGTCAGAATTTTTCCACATATTACACACATGTAACCTTTTGAATTTGATCCAGGCTGACGAACATAGTGTTCGCTGTATGACATGCCATTAGGAGACGGTATGTTATTAAACGAGTTATCTGTTGGAGGCATATATTCATATATTGAAGGTGGGGATGGTGGTGATAGTACAAATGGTGGTGATGGTGATCGGAATGATTTTAATGATGGTGTTATTAGTAATGATGGTTGTGATAATAATTGTGGTGATACTATTGATCGGGGTGATGGAGGTTCTTGTAATGATGGGGCTGCCGGTAATGATGGGGATACCGGTAATGATGGGGGTAATGGTGATGATGCTAATGATGGGGGTGATTGAATTTGCAAATCAACGTAGTTATTTGTGTCAAACTCATAATTGATTTTATTCAAAGCAATATAATCCGCAGTTATCATCGGAATCGTGATTCTATTTAAGTCGCAATCATTTATTAGTTCATCAATGAATCCAAAATCCATTGCTTTCGTTTGATTTTGTACGAATGCTTGTTTATTTAGTTACTTGCTGCCTTTTTATTATCAAAAATTTCTTTCCTTTCTTACTATTTATAAACTCACAAAACAAATATTTTGCTCGAGAATGTCTTCCTACTGAACAACACTGTATTTGTCCGTTCTAAAATCCTTATCAGTTTCCGTAGTTATTTAGAAACCTTATTTTATGATATTTGGAGAACAACTATATTAAATACATTGTGTCATCTACTCAAATTTGCTACTTTGTAATAACTAAAAATTAATCCACCAAATTCGGATGATGATTTTGTACATTCATTACATTAAAATGAAAATAACAGTAAAAACATGATATCAAAAAATGTAAGTTCATCAAAAAGATACTGGTTTTTAGACATACTGGATTTATTATGTCTTAAAGATACTGGATTTAGCTCATACTTGCATACACTTATTTAGCATATCTTTCTTCCAGAACATGTTAAACTTGCTTAAAGATTTTTTGGTGTTTTACAACAATAAAACGTGATTGTTATTAGAAAATACCAGCCATATACAATGAAATGTCCTCACTGATAAAATTAAGAATTTACGAATTAAAAAATATTTTCACTCATCGTAATTTATTAAATGATAAAAAAGAAAGTAATCCATTACAATAGAATGAAAAAATTCTTTTATTTATTTACGATTCAATATTTAGGTAAATTCTATTATAATCGTGAAGGAATGTAATTTACAATATTACATGTTGGTCGGCATCATTTAATCAAATATAAAGGTGAAACAATTATAATAGGTTATTTAAAATTTTATCGATATATTTATGGATCTGATAATTCAATTTTATTAATATATTTATTTTAACTTGTTTGCATCTGTGAGCTGTAATTTTTCTGACTGTGACACGATATTATTCTCACTGGTATTGATCCTATTTTTGATACAGCAAAACGCTACTAATCAGCCTAGATTGGTCTCATCAGCTACTGACCCAGACTTACATTTCACGTTTCGACCCTTATTATATCGCAATTCAACACTGCATCCACTAAGCTGGCTGCTCCAATAATGTAGATATACATTTATGTATATTACTTTTGGTAGGACATCGTATTCTAACGATCTATTAGAAACTAATACATCGGATCACACAGGCTAGCGGATCACATATATAGGTAGGTAAGTTTCTTATAGATCGTTAGAATACGGTCCCCTACCAAAAGTAATATACAAAAATGTATATATACACCATTTGAGCAGCTAGCCTAGTGGATGTAACGTTAAATCGCGATACAGACGTCCTGAGTTCGAATCCGATCAGCACCAGTGTACGGAGTAAGCAGATAATAAGGGTTGAAACGTGAAATGTAGGTAGATAACATAAATATAGCCGAACTTTTAAATAATTCTAAAAGTAAAGAAATAATAGGGTCAAATTTAAGTAAATATATTCCTAAAATAAGGTATAAACTCCTACCATCATTAGGACGAAAAATTTGTAATTATAATAAAGAATTAAAATCAATATGTAACGATAATATTAGAAACATAATGGAAACAGAATGCAATTGTAAAAGTCTTAGTTTTGATAAAATAAATGAACATATATGTACCCATAATCTAGAATTAATTGAAAATTGTGAATTAAGAAAGCTGCTATCAAAAGGGTATAAATATAGATTAAATAATAACAACGACAAAAATAAAATTTACAATTCGTTATATAATAACTTAAATGATTACTTTAGCAAGCTGATTAATAGTAAAAGCTCGAATACATCAAATATGAATTTGATGTATGAACACAGTTATGAACAAATATGAATTTGTTCATAACTGTGTAAAAATTAAGTCTAAACAATATAAATATATGAAATATGTTTCGATACATTGATGATATATGTATATTTAATTCTAATGATTTTTATTCAATTAGTGAACAAATTTATCCAGAAAGCCTTATTCTTAACAAAACCAATATTGATGATAAAGAAGGTGTATATCTAGATATGAACATTAAATTAACATTAACTAAAACTACTATTAATTTATATCGTAAAGATGACATATTTAAATTTACAAGAAACATATTTTTGCATGAGCATTCATGCATACCATATAATATAAAATATAATACATTAAATAATGAAATTTTAAGAATTGCAACAATATGTAATGATATTGACTTTCTTCAAAATCATTTAAATAATTTAATAGATACATATTTTAAACTGGGTTACTATAAAAATGACATCAAACAGCAAATAGTAAAATATATAAATCAACACAATAATATAAAGAATAAATTTAAACTCTTAAGTGGCGAATTTTTATGGATGTTAGCATGTATTTGGCCCCGCTGCTATGTTGGGTAGAGGAGTTAGGGGCCGAAACCTGATAGCATAGCAGTTCCTCCTGATGACCTCTAATTCTTATTCTGATACAACGTCTGTTATTTATTAGTCAATTCATAAAAATGACTTTTATTTTAAATTTCAATTTTTTATTTTAACTTGATTTAAATTATAGAAAATCTAAAAACAATTATTAATTTTATTATTTAATTATTAAATTTTGATTTATCATTATTATGTTTTGTTTATTTTATAATTATATTAAATACGTAGACTCAGTTAGCTGAGTCTACGTAAAGTGGAGAATAAGATTGGGTGTGGTTTACTGGTCTTTTAATCTTAAAAAGATACGGCTGATGTCCGAGACTATAGCTTTGCTCCAGCGTCCAGCGAACAGGGCTGTGGTCTCATCAGTGTATACCACTAGATGTTGATCGCGTTTAAATGTCTTAAAGAGTAAGGTAGAAGCGGTAAGATATACGATTTGAGAAAGTGGGGAACCTTGAGGCACACCTGTAATAGTGTGGAACTAACGAGCATCAGGGTTGTTTTATAAAAGAACCGTTTATGTACAACAGTATCTCCACCCTGTTTACATTTCTCGCAGGCAACCCGAGAAATCTAAGGAAAGTGATAGCAAAGGGAATGGATATGCTGTCAAATGCAGCGGAAAAATCAAGGAAAACAGCCACAACGAACTGATGAATGTTGTCCTGAAAGCACTGGTGGACCTCACCAACTGCCGAATGGACTTAGCGATTTTTGACAAATCCATAGAAACTTGGTGAGATTAAGTTGCGCCTACTTAGATGGTCGCGGATTCTACGCCCGATCGCGTTTTCGTAGATAGAGATGAGGTAGTTTTGCATCGGGATACAGGCGCAAATCTTTGGGTCATGATACTACTTTTTCTAGAATAAAAATATTCTCCGGTAAATGTTGATGCCAGCAATATCGGAGTAGACTCAAATACAGTGTAATGGCGACATCATTTCTCTGACTGTATGTATAAAGCTGTCAGACCCGTGTGGAGAGTGCTGCTTGAGATCTGGCGGTGCCCGGAAGTGGACCTTAGACATTCAGGATATCGTTAACCGATTAATGCTAGCTCTTGAAGTCACTCTAATGCCGGATTAGTTGGGGAGATTGAGTGGCTCCATAATTATGCAGGGTTAGTGACTCCTTCAAAACTTTGTCAAGGCCTATGCTACCAATCCAACCATATGCCTTTTTTTCCAGCAGACAAAATTCTCCTTCTGGAATATCTTCAAGAAGGAAAATTGAGATAGATTAAGACGAGCAATGCTCGCCTTATCTCTACTCAGCTAAAACCTATACCTAGAGCTTCAGTATTCTTCGAGAGGGCCTGCCCGAGGGAAACAGAGAGATTAGAAAAGTTTAGCATTTTTGCTAGGACCTTGAGTTTTGTTTGAGTGGGATTAAATAAACGATCTTTATAGGTGGTCGAAAGTATCGCGGTAGCTTACGAAGAAATATAGGAATTAAATCGGGTCGGAGTCTCATTTCCTACCACTAGAAAGAGTTAGATCGCAGCCTAGAAGAAGGCTACTCTGATTGGATCAAAGTGAAACCTCCTCCTCAGCGTGTCTTCCTCTAACCGCCAGCGAAGTAAGTCATTCGAGGTGGACAGTTGTTGGCGCAACTGCTCAATACAGGTAGGCTTTAGCAGTCACCTCTGGTGTAGCAACGACCAGTTCCATCGACCAGTTCTGTCGTTAAAGTCACCACGTAATATGTCATAGCCGCTACCCAATACACGGTCCAGGAGGTCACGATTCTTGTGAATCTCTCATGGTCGAATATAGATATTGACTATACCGATGCGTTTACCGTTCTTCCAGAGTGTTATCACTGAACAAGATAGGGCTGGACAAGAAAAATTTAAAAGGAAGGATGATCTTAAATGACATTTAACTAAGGTTAAAATACCTTGAGAAGAAGACAAGTGAGGTGAGGTTATGTACGAAGTAAAGTGGTAGGTTATGTGCTTTGGAATAAACCGGGTAATGTCTTGGGGAGACAGGATAAATCTAGTTTCCTTAAGGACTATAACATCTGCATCTCGATAAGATAAAAGGTAAAGTGCAGAAGCACCTCCCGATTTCTACTGAATGATATTCAGTGAAAATAGATCGGATTACTTTCCATGCAAATGTGTCACTTGAAAGGAATATCATACACACTAGTTGGGTTTAAAGGGGGGAGGTTACCGTTCGGCTTCCGTCTCTAATAGCGGTACCAATTATCGCTTCTCGACTGATTAGGGAAATATCATCATTTCCCACAATAGACCAATGACTGTCTTGCTTCTATAATTTGACCGGTGTAGTTTTGCTCGAGGAGGAGCGTTTTTTGATTGAATGATCGGTGGTGTCGTATCCTTACTATACAACAGGACAGCATCGGTAAGATTTTGTAGAAACGTGGTGAAAGATGATATTTGTTCTAAAACTTTGATGTCAATAATCTTAATGATATCAGTAGCTAACAGTACGGCGCTACTGGCGTCCGTATTATATTTTTGAAGAATGTCAGTCTAGGAGGACTGGTTATTTTTGGTCTATAATTTATAGTCTATAAATTTAGAACATTTCCGGGACCAGACCGCATGCTGGAGGTCACAGTTGACACTGCAAGGTGCTGCGTTGCAGGAATCAGTGGTCTTCGTAGTTGGAAGCGCAGACACCACAGAAATATTTCTTGTGGCATGATGAAGCCCAGTGCCCATAATAAAGCCTCCATTGATGCCACTGGTTACAGTGAGGATAAGTTTACTCTTCTGCACTAATAAAAGTGAAATGAAGAAAGTGTTGCAGTTGAAGTTGGCCAGCAGTCTGGCGTTGTCAGAACTACTGTTTGCGAAGGCGATCAGGAGGGAGTACTATTCTTCCCTATAATGAATCGTATATTTGAAAGCTTGAAATAATTTTCCATATCAAGCAGGTCTTTTCCATCTAAATTAGTTATCAGATTCGAAATCTTAAAGTTGCCTGGATTGGCTTGAAATAGATTTTAGCAACATCTTTTAGATTCCGCTCACTAAACTTCAAGTGCCCTTTTTCCAAATCGTCAATCGAAAATAAGACACGGTAGCTGGTACCTACCGTCTAGGCAAAATTAAACAGTATTCAAATTTTATGGAATTTCATTATAAAATTCCTTAGGTGGCAATTGAACTGATCTTTCGTGTCTAGGGGATCATATCGGTTATGATCACTAGATTTGTAGATTTTTTTTATTGAAGGAAGTACCTCCAAAGAAGAAAAATTAGCAAGATTTAAATCACTTACCTTGATCTTGCTTAAATTTTCAGCAATTTTTGCTTGAAATTGCATACATACAGAATCCTTTGATACCTCCGGCATGTATGTTTTTTTGCATTTTTCTGCAAGAAATATTTTAAATCTTTACTCGTAACAAATAATAATAGATTATTTTACTAAAAGAGAGAGCTAGGTGGGTCTGGAACGGGTCCAGCATCTGTCATTAATTGGGAACCCCAAGTGCACCTCTAGGGTACTTGGGCTATCTCAAAGGCTACAAAGGCTAAGGTTTCTCAAGCTCCTCGTCTCTTGTTTACCGAGCTTACTTAGCCTCGATTGAACTCTTCAGGCAGGGGTGAAAGACCCCGGGTGGTTCAGTCGAAATGCGGCGTGTTGGTTTGGTTGGAGGGCTCAGATCCCACTGAACCTGAGGGCGTAATTGAATGGAAGACGTGTAAACATACAACGATGCATCTAGTGACGAATTTTGTTTAACTTTCTTTCTGTTTTCACTCTGTATTTATTTACTAACCGAAATAATTTTTTAAGAAAATCTTTATTATTATTTTACTAAAAATGCAAAAATATGACCAGTACGAGCAGTTTCGGTGCTTCAAAGGATTCAACTTTTATGGAAATTTCAAGCAATTTTCCTAATGAAAGAAACGTTTCTAAAGTAACTATTGTCAATGATCATCTCAAGCAGTTTAGTGTTTGTTCTCAACAGGATGAAGGGGTCCTTCCTCCCATTCCGAAGCTAAAAAACTTAATTGTAATTAAATTGTCTCATCCGCAAGAGCGTCATAAGCTCTTTTCAATATTTTTGAAAGTATTTGTTAAATACTTTCCAAACAGGATTATATTTAATTCGGTCAAAATGTACGACTCATCAATTAAAATTTATTTCACTACCAATAAGTTAGCATCTGATTATGTCAGTTTTTTCAATTGTAATTTTAAAGATTTTGGGACTATTGAGCACAAACCTATCCTTACACCCATGAAAATCTCGAACTTCCCTCCTAATCTGGAGGAGGACGACCTTCTTGCTCTGAAGTCATTATACATGATTTCAAATGTACGAACTTTCAAAGGCAAATATGGTTTTCCGATTCCATTGGCTTTCTGTTCGGTGGAATCGGGATACGGTCTTACGTTATGCCAATCTGCCTGCAACCCCTTCTTGCGGTACAATTTACTATTCTCTATTGTTGAAGAAGACAATTTTACCTTCCTTCATTGTAGCGTTTGCCACAACTGGGGACACTGAGGATCTAATTGTTCTAAAGTTCAAATATGCGGAGTCTGTTCTCAGAACTCCTGCTGTTCATTACAAAAATGGGAGAAATGCGGGGCTTCTCCAAGTGGTCTAATTGTAAAGGGGAACACCCTGCCTAGTCCAGAAAGTGCTCTTTCTTCAAAAAATATAGAAGGGACTATGTGAGTTCTCCAATTAATACAAAAAGACCGTCTGGAGCCTCGGCAGCTAATCCTGATAACCGTATGTCGGACAGAGATATAACCCACCTATGTGACTCAAATAAAATATCAATTCTATCGCAAATCGAGAAATTGTTGCTAATATGTTCTCTTCGCTGTTTTCATCACCTGCAACTTCCTTACCGGTTGCCCCTGCATCGAAGAAAAGGGGTGGATCATCACTCTCTGTTCCTCCGTTAAAGATCGTGAAGCTGCTACGAAAGGCCTTTTTTGGGAAATGAAGACACTGCCCGTGGGCAAGTGCTCGCCTAGGATGGAGTTGGTGACGGGAAGGGCCACATTTCCTCCCCTAGATCTGTCTATGGAAGAGGCAATCCCACCTAGCTGACCTAACACAATGCAGAGTACTCGTGATCCCTTTTCACCGAATATTCTTCAATGAAATTCGGGAGGAGCTTCTGCCCTTAGACTTCTATCTGGTAGAGATACAGATGTTATAGCCCTTCAGGAGACGCGGTCGACCCGTCTCCCTTAGGACATTACTCGAATCATCCCCAAGCACATTTGTTCCCACTATACTCCGTACATAACCCCGCATCACTCCTCTTCACCTCAAAGTAATTTAATCTTAGTTGAATGCTCCTTAAGATCTTCCCTTCTACTCAACTATTCTTGTCGAGCCTTTTCTTGTTTAATAGTTTCACTCTGTAAGAACGGTAAACACCTCGGTCTAGCCAATGTCTACATCCGTCCAGGTTAATTCACAAGAACCGTGACTTCCTGGATAGGATTATAGATAGCGATTATGGCATGGTACTTGATGATTTCAACGACATAACTGGTCGTTGGATTAATGCAGAACTCCGCAGAGCTAGGAACGGTTATCTTATTCATAATCACCCGTTCCCAAACTTTCATTGCACATCAACGAATTCACTCTTCGACTTATTACTTATCCATGAGAGGTGGTTGTTGAAACCACACTGTACGAAGCAATCGCGACAACATCTGTCCACCTCTCATGCCCAGGTGCCCCTGGTCATGAGAAAACCCAGGTTCGCCTTTGGGGCACTTTGGCTCTCTCGGGATTAGTCTTTTTTTCCAGAGGGCGTCCCCCAGAGCAAAGGCTAAGGTTTCTCAAGCTCTTCGTCTCTTGATTACCCGACATATTCCCCCTCGATTGGACTCTTCGGGGGTAAAAGACCTCGGGTGGTTTAGTCGGAAGGCGGCGTGTTGGATTGGCTGGAGGGTTCAGATCCCACTGGACCTGATGCTTTTAAGATTGAGGACTTAAAAACAGAAGGATGAAAGAAGATTTCTGTCATATGTTGATTTTCTTTATCCTATGTATTATTGTTTTAAGAAAATCTTTATTTATTTATTTTACTAAATTTACTAGTAACAAAATCACATGAGTTATTTAGAAAATCTTTATATATAAAATCACATGGCCAGAATTTATTTGTGTTGACAACATTTTGCTGTAACTGTGAAACGATGTTGTTTAATTACGCCGTTAGGGTTTACACAAATATGATAAGTCAGAAGAGAAATGAAAATAAGTCCCCTCAAAGTGCTTATTCTATCCCTTGTTTAGTGAATAGTGACTAATGAAAATATAAAAATTACTATTTCCCGTTAATTTGACATTTTAATTTAATATAACAATTTAATATATTAGATTAATTGGTATATTACGCTTAATTGGTATGGCATATGAAATAAGAAGTCTATATATAGATCAAACTTATTTAATATTCAACTATTTACTTTTAATAAAACATTATAAAATTCAAATATTTAATTAGATAATTATACTAACATTAATATATTATATTAAATTACTTTTAAACTAATTTAATCTAATAATTTAAATATAGAGATGTAATTGGATTCAATTTGTACACGAATAATTATAATTATATTATAATTATAAGCAATTATAAATACAATTTGTTTTATTTAAATTATAAATAAATATAAATTATATTACAAATTTATATAATTTATAACTTAGATATTCGATTCAAAATAGAGTACTTTGATCACAGCATGCTGGTTATTACAAACAGACTAACGATTCCCTTAAAATATTAACTTGTACAGTGTTGCATGTTAATTAAGAGACGTACAACGGTAATCTTAAACAATAAATTTGTGTCCTTATATATTTATATAAACTGCTTTATTTGATTGATATGATATTCAAGCTGTGTTAAAATGTCGTTACGACAAATCGTAGCCAACTGAAACCTTGTTCTTACTTAGCGAACTTTTGATTAACAAGTCGTACAGAAATGCAAAGGCAGTGTAAATCCTCTCTGGAGATGCTATTGACAACCTGTAATTCATTTGAAAGCTGTAGTTTGTGATTCTGCCCGTTCAAAGATGAACACAATATCAAACATTTCTCGTAAAGTTACAGGTAAATCCTGTTAAGGCTTAGAAAAATGCTCAAAAGTTTGATTTGTTAATGTTTACTTATAGATGATATCAAGTGATGGGTCTAAATGAAATTGAGCGGCTTTATGAAGTGTGATATCAACGCTTAGAAATATTCATCAAACATTGTAAAGGTCTTGATATAACTATATAAAGATAATCGAATTTGCTGATTAGTTTAACGTAATTAATTTAATTTTTTTAATTTGCTGATCAGTTTAACAAAACTAGTTTAGTTTTGGTAATTTAGGCACATGTAACTTCTGTGCCTAAAGCATGTTTCTTTTTCAGACTGCTACGAAGGAAAGCGTACGTGTTTTACTGTGAATATTATCTTTATGTGAAAAATTCTCAAAGAAATTGAGAATTTCTGGTTTCGGTAGTTTATTCATTCAAAACGCGTAATTGTTCATTAAATTGTAGTATACAAAATTAATAAGACTTGATAAATTTCTAAATTTTTAATAATTAACAGTAGCCACAATGTGGCTATTATTGTAGCCACAATAATCTAGTAGCCGCAGTGTGCGTACAAAATTAGTAATCTTTAAGGGATTATGCCTCAGAGCCATTATACTGTGTAGTACGCTGGATAAACGCAATTGCGAGCTTCATAGACTCATTTGTATTTTTAAGGATTTGGGATATCCTGAAAGTATGCTTTTTGATATATTAACGAAGGTTGTTGATAATCATGCTTCAATTCCGGTTGTTGGTTATGATAAGTTATCCCATTTTTTGACACTACCTGAGCGTGGATTGATGTCAAAACTCGTTTAAAATAGAGTGGAAGTTTTTAATGGGGTCTAATTTGCTCATTAGTCTTATATACAATGAACAAACTTCTAAATCAATTAGAATGATGACTAGTGTAAAAAGGATTAAGGAGATAAAAGGAGTAATTTATCGGATTGACTGCCTTGATTGCGTTCTCTTTTATTATATAGGACAAACTGGTAGGTTTTTTAAAAATTAGAGTAAAAGAGCATCGCTCAACCATACGGACTACTGCCCACTCAGCTGTGGCTCAGCACGCCTCAAGTACATGACACAACATTGATTTTGATAATGTTGAAGTCATCTATTCTGTTCAAAAAAATTTTGAAAGGCGAATATGCGAGTCACTCTGAATTGAAGAATTGAAGCCGGGCTTAAATGAGAATGATGGCTACCGTTTAATTCTAAATCTTGATTGAGCATACTTCTTTGTAAAGTTTGCTAATACACTCGTAGACCTGACGTGCATATTTGTTTTTCATTTCTTTGTTCCAGATTTTTGATGATAATTCCAAACTGGAATCGGAAATTTAATAAATTTTCTACCTCTTGCGGAGCGTCTTGCCATTTTCGATTTTGAAATTAATTAAATATATATATATACATTTTACATTTATTTTCTCATAAATAATTGTAATTATAACATGAAAAATATATCAATATAAATTACAATATCGTAAAACACTTCAAATATCTGAGACTAAATTTAAGTAACACATATATTGTTATGCAAACTAGTCATATACGATTAAATTGACATATGGGCTGATAAGTACACAATGAAAATAGTAACTTATTTATATTAAATAATATCTACAAAGATAGAAATTAAATGTATACTCAAAAATTACTATAAAATAAACGATTTTTGGATTAATTTAATTAAATAATTTTGCTTAGTGTAATACTCGAAACTAATCTGATATATATAATTTAGATTTCGTCTATTTAAATATATATTAATAAATTTAAAATTCAGTTTATTAATTAATTAATATAGATCTACCGTTATATAAAAACTATGAAAAGCTAATGAATTTTGAGATTTACATATGAATATATGAAGATTATCTCGAAGGTCAATTTGTACTATAAATTATTTATTAATACATTACGTTTGTTTAAGTTGAATCAGTTAAAAAATTATTTCCAAAACTTGTACATCAACGCTAGGGAGTAGATGTATCTGAAATATTGTTTATAAATATACTTTAATGAGGAAATTGCGACGTTTGAATACTAACACTGATAAAGTTTCCATTGATAGTTAAACATGAAGAACTGAATATGGTCAGTGAACGACGAAACTGGTACTTTAATTTATCACACTTTTGTTAATCAAAAATGAAGTAATAAATGTACTTCCAGAGGGTTATCAGGTCTATGTATGTAGCAAGATAATTTTTGAATATGCATTCTTGATAGTGTTCATTTAGGGTTCAAAAAAGCGACCGTAACCATTTGAACGGTTTATTTATAATATTATCTGTAGTAATTTGTACTCAAGAGATTGATATTTTATAAACACATCTACTTGGAAATATTTGTGTTATATCCGTGCCTTCCTACTAAATCGAAAAAGGATAAATTTTTACGAGCAGTCAATCTAGCGACGCTATTGTTGACACGTTGAATTTATAGGTATGTCTCTTATGTACGTGTATACTTTCTAACTTTATTAATTTTGCTTACTAGTTTATATTGAATATAAAAATTAAAACATTATTTTTGTGTCTTGTAATGATCACAAAATAATAACAATGAAAACATTTTAGTACTTGAACATTTTGTTTTTAATTGGCATTTCTTCCATTTATAAAATATAATTTTAAACCTCTCTGTTTTTGTGTGCGTAAATTTTTTTACTTTGAGCTGGATTTAATTTATTCAGTAGATTTTTTTCTTTTATCATTTTTATAGTATTAGCTACACCTAAATGTGTTTATAACACATTACAGTTGAACATTGTCATTATAAATCGTTTGCCTGCATTATTTTAACAAAATAAGCACATTTTATTTCTCATTATTTTCAGACCTTTTGAATATATACATGTATGCCTATTTTTAAGTTATGTTTAAAGGCAGCAGGAAATTTGATTATTCATGGGAAATGAATGCAAAATATAGAAAACAGTTTTTGTGTAATGAAATTTCTTAAATATCAAAGATGTGTTCATTTTAGGAGAAAGACAATGCTCTAATTATTTGCTCTGCTAAAAAAGTATTTTACAAAGGGAAAAGTGGTTTCACATGTTAATATAAAATTTTGACTGTTGTGGTGATGGGAATGTGAATCATCATCCCTGTTCTGGCAAAATCACTACTTCTAGGCGAACTCATTATTTTTAGGCTGATAACCGTTTGCTTACATAATATTCATACACTACATCGTTTCTGCTTTTTAAATCGACCTTACTGCTGGATATAAAATATACTTGGGCAAGAAGATTACAACTATACAAACAGATGGGCCAGCTGTAAAATTTTAATTTAATTTTTGATAGCTTATAATATTATGTGTTTAGCGCTACCGATATGAAAAAGAAACCAATTAATACAGAAGAGACGTCAATGTATAATCAACCAATGCTAATGTACAACAACACACCAAACATTCCGGTATCATTGAATTCTCCGTTGATATCGACCTCGTATAATACCTTACCAGAATCAGCGGTACTCTATCCACCACCGACGAAATCAAATAAATTCAATCAATCATCAGTGCCTGGAATGAATTTTCCTGGCTTGTCATCACACACTCAGCCGATTCAATCAAAAATATTTCAACTTCCACCAGTACAGCTAACTGAACCTATTCCAATTCCATCTGATCTATTAGCTCAAATTCTAAATAGCTCTCAAAATTCACCAACGCATCAGCAGAATTTATTCCCGTCCACATACCCTATGTCACAGCAGATAACACAATTGTCTGGTGAATTTCCTACTTCATATTCAAACCATCCGTAGGATTTTACCAAAATTCAAACCTCTAATAAGTATGCCTATATTGTCTAACAATATCATTTTGATTATCGTATCTTGTCGTCGTTATAAGGAGAGTTTTTTAATTTTCACTATTTCGTATCAAGTGCTCAAACATTTTTTAAAAATATCAACCCATGTTTGATTCCTTTACATAATAAATCGTATATTTCCTTAATCAATTATATTTAAAGTAATTTGAAAACTATTTGTTTAGCATATTTTAATTATAACTAATTATTGATTAGTTAGAATTTTATTTAACACACAATAAATTAAATAAAAAAGGAGTGTTATTAAACTGCATCCTAGAATTGAAACAGCTGTAAACCATGTTTTAGACAAATACCACAAATTTAAGTATATATTAATAAAATAAGTTAAATAGAATAAGCGAAAATGAATATAAATGTATTAGGTCGGACAACTGATGACATACAAAAATCCTGATTTAAACGAATGCCATATTATAAGTTGACGAGACTTGACTTAATTGTGACATTGTATAATTTTAATCTTATATATAATATTTTAATAGCTATGGAATGCATGTTGGAAAACAATCTATTACAGTCTATTACGTCTCTGATCCTTCATTCCACCTAAAAATATTAAACTGAGTGTTGTACTTACTTTAAAAAGAATACATGTTGATATGATAAGTACATTTTTTACAAATAGTAAGACGAAAAGGAGTATATCGAAAACGATAAAGCGTTTGCTGATCTCTGCTGATATTTACATTTTGAATCAAAATATCTTGTATAATTGTTATTACCATTCTTTTGCAAAAATATATAAATTGATGTTTAATGATATATAAAGAGTATATTTACATGTAGGCTTCACTATCTCAATGATATTGATACTTATATACAATTGCGTTTATTTTTATGCATAAATGGAATATATCTTACAATTTAATTGGATATACATTTTTATCGACAAATAAAATACTGGACATATTTTGTTTTAAAAATAAATTTTTTAATCTTGCTAGGTACAAAATACTGTTTGTATGCTACTATGAATTTTACGTGACTTAGAAAATTAATCGGTATCTGGTAGACTAACGTTTAATCTTTGTCATCTATTTTAATCCTAAAATGTTAGTACACTTATAGTTTCTCGATTATGGTTTCTTATAGTTCAGACATAATGCTACGTTTTTAAAAGATAATAGTAATACTGTTTATTGACATTTTAAATCAAAATTATTTTTTGAATTGTTATAAGAATCATTCGCAAATTTGTTTAATTACGATTGAATTACGTAAAGTTTGTGTAATTATTTAATTAATTTAATTCAATTTGTGTTTAATTTGTCTAATATGTAAATTATCTAAATATAATTAAAAATAAATTTAAAATCTTACATGAAATAATATCTTTATGAATAGATAGTAAATAATAAACTCTGTATTATTTCATCTACCTTTACATCTTTCTTTAATCCTTATTCTTCCTTCTTTCTTTTATATTTCCTTTTTCATTTCCTCTTTATTTTATTTTTATCTTTATTTTTCCTTTACCTCTTTCTTTTATCTTTACTCTTTCTTTTTCCTTTGATACAGTGCATCGATACAGTCCACAGATCCAGTGCGACCAAGTTTGTTTAGGTCGTGTACGATGCCTTGCAACTCCCTATCACATGATCTTGATGCACAGCTGCCCTCGGCCTCTTTATATACACAGACCCTCTAAGTATGTTTCTTTTCACTATAGTACCTATTCCTCAAACCTACATCCGGTTCAATAACTCCTAGTCTTTAACGTAGTCTTTTATGGTGATACAACATATTAAGTGCAACATTCTCATTTTCACAATTGCTAATGTCCTGATAGTATCATCTCATCATCGACACTTTATCGAATATGCTCTTATGCGTGATTACAGACGTGCGATATATTGCTTGACAGTCAATACTATTTCTGAGATAACAGAATAAGTTAACTTTATCGATATTGTCATCTTTAAGATGAATAAAATTACATCTAGATCAGCGGAATGACTTTTCGAAGTTCGAGATATTTTCTTTTGATTTTCGAATAGCGCTTATGAACCCGTTCGTTGTAGCATAAATATCTGATTGCGTTGACCCCTTACTGTCCGCTTGTAAATGGTACATGGGCCAATACTTGCTGGCTGTATTCGTTCACTTTTAGTCCGTATTTTCAAGTGTAACCTTCCATACCGTATACTTTATTTGATATTCTTCCAAGTTCGCTGCAACAAGTATATGTAGTCCGCATACCACCTTAAGAGCTTCCTTATGTATCGATTTTATTATTTTATCCGAAACGATTATAGAAAGTTTTGCATTACTTTAACGAAGGTAATGCAAAACTCTCTTGTGATATTGAAGCTTCTTGATATTTGGTTGTTTACCCTAATTCAACCTATATATTTAAGATATATTTTGGTAATGTATTAATTACACCAATAACTCTGTAACGCTTATTTTCTTGATGACCATTCTATTAGACTTTTTGGGAAGTTATCGAAACCCTTTTCAAGGTTGATGAAGATCAGGTGAGTGTCTTTTCTTGTGATTCGTTAACTTTTCATTTGTTGACGAAGGATGAACATATCATATGTTGTGGAACGACCAGGCATAAAGCTAAATTGTTTGTTCAATTTCGACAATCGATTAAGACGTTTCTTAATTAAATTTTTTAAAACTTACAGAGGTTGTTCCATGCTGGTGAATTGATAACTTTCACATTCCATGGGCTGCCTTCATATTAGTATATAGGAACAATGGTAAATATCGATTATCGTGTTAAAAAACGTTTGTCACTAAACATACCTTGCAGCTTGTCTCTGAGTATCGGAATGCAAAAGTATCGGTCACTGAACATATCTTGCAGCTTGTCTCTGAGTATCGGAATGCAAAAGTCTCCACAAGCCCTAAGCATCTATATACAGTAATATCTCTTGGTTCTGCTTCACTTATCGCTCTTGTGGTTTTAATAGCAGAAGTCACTTTTACTGTTTGAACTAGATCGTATGATTCTTCAACAGGTAGTACCGCTGCTAGAAAGCTATACTAGTAGCTTCGATTCAATGATTTGATTAATAAATTACTCAAAATACTTTAAAAAAAGAATCACATCATTGGTTACACATTTTATTATGTTTAATACTGTTTATTATACAAGAACTGAATGCACGAATATATTTCTTAGTTGTGTATTTATAAATATAATTTTTAATTAATTTAACGAGTTACAATTATAAATTGCATTTAATCGGAACAAATTCGAAAATGAATATACAAATTGCAAATAAAAGTTTCATAAATTTCATATGTTCAAAACAAATGAAAATTGCATATATTTTCAAATTGTTCACTGCCAATGATTAAAGTTTTATATAAAATTTCAGTTGTTTCAAGTGAGAGAAAGTTGATAAAACTTGAATTATAATTTGTAAACAATTTTAATTCTTGAAGATTATAGATTCGATCATTCGAAATATTAAAAATAAATCAGTTTTTAATTGTTGATTTCAATTCCAACCAAATAGAATTAAAATATATATTTTTGTATATTATTTTAGCATTATTTGATTAAAGATTAAAAAACATCAGAGATAATTGAAAAATCAAGAAAAATATATTTATTTAATCTTTGAATGTAGCTACATTCATCTGCAGGAAAAGTATGTATAATTAGGTGTAAATATTGCACAATTGTAAATATCCATTACGGAAGATATAATATTGTTGCATCCGGAAATTAAATAAATATGCTTTTGATTTGAAATTTCATGTTGTGCTTTTTAAACATTCAATAAAAATATAAAAATATTCTTTTTTTATATTTTTATATTCTTGATAAGAATGTCACATTTCGAAATATAAAAAATAACTTTAATTTTTATTTGCTGGGTATAGCCGCCTTTCAATTAGACAGAGTTACATTATATTATATTTATTTATTTTTATTATAGATCAATACAAACACTAGATATACTTTTTCGGATCTCATGTTATCTACGATTATTAAATTTTTCTGAAATCTCCTAAATTTAATAAAATTATTTTCAGACTGGCATGTCTACTTGTTCTTGATATTGTTTATTAGACGAGTACGTTTTTTATTGACTAATACGTAAACAGACGTGATCACTGCTTATCTCTGGCCGAAAATTTTGCTTCTTTCTTCAATAGTGATTCTTGATCTCGTTTTCTTAGCAGCTGCTTCATTTGCTCGATCTCTTCGGACATGTTGGCTGGTATTCGCCGTCTTTTGAGTTCTTTTACTTGTTCCTCGTATTTATCAGGATTCGACACCATACCATAAAATGCCAAAGGAAAAGAAACATATAAAACCATCTTGAACACTTCTAAGCGCCAAGTACCCATCGATAGTAATTATATTGTATTGGGGTTATTGCATATGAGATTTGCGTACACGACGAGAGATTGGATATCTAGAGATTAAACGACTGGATTAAAGAACAAAAACTTAAAAATAGTCCATTTATTTGTTTTTGCATAATACGTATATAGTAGACTTGAATATTTATTAGTAAACAATAAGAAGTCTCACTTGTTTACATGCTTTAAATAATTTTATAGAAAAAATCAACGTTGTCTTTTGGATAAAAAATCGAACAACTGATGGGATTTAACTTTGATGATGCTTATTAGTCTGCAAAATTCAAATATGATCTAAAAATAGCACTACGATGGATAACACATAAGTAATTACAGTTTGGAAATTTGATTGAAATGCAACCCGATAGACCTGAGCGCTGAGCTGAGGTCATAGATCATGTGTAAAGAATTCAAATTAAAAAAGTATTATGAATACTTATCATAAAATTGCGATTAAAGAAATGTTATTCTTTTAATGGGTAGGCATAATTAATTAATCAATATCGCTATATATGCCTACAATTTAAAAATATTACCTGTAAACGTGAAATAAAGATTTAATTGTCAAATTGGTATTTTCATAAGCCACTAATTTATTTAGTATTGAAGAATTAGTATTAATTGTCTATATAATTTGCGAATCAATGCAAAACAGATTGTGCTGCATATTATAAAATGTAATTACACGATTGGAATGGATAAACGAAATAGGTTATTTTATTAGAATAAATTTCAAATTTATGATGTTGAAGGTTGCTATATTCAGCCGCTGCTTAACGATTAATGCTTTATAGATTTATTTTTAAAATTTAATCAAATGGGTAGAATAAATGTGAACATTTTTGTAGGATAATTAACATTTTTATGAATCTTCTCGTCGATTCAGATAATAATATTTGTTTTAACAAAACAATCACGATAAATCACTTTTAAAAACATGTTGTTTTTAACTATTTATTCAGTGTACCGAATAAGATTGTAATTTCAACTAACATAAAATCTGCTAACTAGCTATTACGCGTTAAATTATCTACATTATCATGCATGAACTCTGTACATAGTATAAATATGTGCGAATATATCTTCTTTCAATCATACAAAAATAACAATGAGAAAAGCTTATCATATTAGTAGTATAAGCTGATTTGGCCTGCAAGGTTGTGGGAGATCAACTTACCCATCTGAGTCCTATACACAAACAGGAATTTATCATTTTCGTTAATTTAACAATGACTATATAAAGAAGATGAAATCCAGCGCCTCAACAGGCTAGTAATGTAGTTTATGCAAGAACAAATGTTTTTCACTATTTAATGTAAGACTGAGCTTATTTAAACAGTAAGCAATTCTTAATAACAACGAACATCGCGAGATTCTTTACTAATAGTAATGGCATTATAGTTAATTCAGTTAGGACTATTTTAAGATTTATTATAAAAACATTGTTTCTCAGTGTACAAAATTGCTCATCATTATGAGCAATATCATCATTAATAGCTAAATGAATAAATATAGAAAGATCTACGAAGACGAGGTCATTTCAAATGTGATGAAATGTATACAAAATGAACAACGAGTAGATTCCATCCATCGCATTCATTTGTACTGCAATCACATTTATTCGAGTTTGTCTAGAATATGGATAAGAAATCTTTGAGAATAATAGACAAAACCGGCTTGAGCAGCAATCTGCAGAGTAAGGTAGCCAAACCCTTTGAAGAATCCACCTACGGCTTCATTGTTGAAAACGGATTGTGCACACTGATTGAGTGACTCGTAATATGTCGCAACAGGCAAAACACCCACACCGTGATCGGTGTCATCAATAATAACGCGACATCCTTGGGCAGCAAGCCGACAAATGAGAGTATCCAGAGGGTAAAATATGCAGGCAACGATTCCATCTGATAAAATTGACGCACACATGTCAACAAAGAAAGGGTACCATATTTTATTTTTACGAGTAATCTGTACAGTATCGTCGTCCTAAAAATATATTCTTATGGTCAAATTAAATATAGTAGTAACATACAGAAAATATGTTTTCTTTCTGGTATATCAATATTTTTGATAAATGTTATATGCATATAGTTTATTTTAAATCAGCTATAAATATTCGAATGATATGTGAGAACTTCACAGTTATGTGCTGTTGTGCAGTAAGACATAAGAATAGTCTTAAAAGGTAGACACGACTACGCCTTCTGATATAAATTTATCCACAGATATTATGTATTATCCAAGATCAAATATTATGAAAAGTAAATGCTTACTAGAGTTGTGATATAAGCAATCGTAATCATAATTTAAACAGTTTAATTGGGAGAAAAATTAAACAATCGTCTATCAATAAAAGACTACTCGGTTACAAAATATTGACAAAACTCTTAGTGTTTAATCGTTCAAACATAGATAGAGTATATATTAATCAATATACATAGTATTGATGCTTATATCTCACTCATATCTATAAAAGATAAGTTAAAAAATATTCTCTTCATTCTGATTTGATTAATAAATAAATTAAAGCATCAATGAATAATTTAAAACAATTTGTTAATTATAATTTAATATATTTATTATTAACAAATTATGAAAAATAAGGGCAGATTTATAAATTTAATACTGTTTGATATAATACATAAAAAAAACAAATTTTAAATTACTAAATTATAAAGTTGTGTTATTAATTTAATATATAAATTAACTTATTTCAATTTAAGATAAATATTTTAAACACAAATTATCAGTATTTTGTAGGTTACTATCACACTATCATCGAGAAAATGAAATATTTTTTTGGATTATCAATAGATGTTTATGTTGCACTTATACATATACAAAAATATAATAATACGTTAAAGTATAATAAAATATCAAATAAAAGAATAAATCAATAAGAACATAAATGCCGATACTATATAAAAACAAAATAAAACAAAAAAAACTATTGTTAGCAACAAAAATGAAAAAGAAAACATTTAGCAAAGAAAACTTTGTATATATTTAATTTAATGAAACTCTGAAATCAACAGACAAATGAAATTATTGTCAGATAACAGAAAAGACCGAAACTGTTCAAATAAGAGCTGCACACAATATTAAAATTTATATTTATATACATTGTAACATATATTGTAATTGGTGTTAATATGTTGGGTAGAGGAAATAGTGGCCGAAACCTGATAGCATATCAGTTCCTCCTGATGACCTTATATCCTTATTCTAATCCTTAGGTATGTTATTTATTAGTCAATTCACAAAAATTGACGTTTACTTTAAATTTAAATTTTTTATTGTAACTGGGTATAAATATATAAATTTAAATAAGGTCATTTCCTCTTTTATCAGAGGAAATACATCATTAGCATGTATTTAGCCCCGCTGCTATGTTGGGTAGATGAGTTAGGAGTCGAAACCTGATAGCATAGCAGTTCCTCCTGATGACCTCTAATTCTTATTCTGATACAACGTCTGTTATTTATTAGTCAATTCATAAAAATGACGTTTATTTAAAATTTCAATTTTTTTTATTTTAACTTGATTTAAATTATAAAAAATCTAAAAACAATTATTAATTTTATTATTTAATTATTAAATTTTGATTTAGCATCATTATTATGTTTTGTTTATTTTATAATTATGTTAAATACGTAGACTCAATTAGCTGATTTAATTCTTTAAAATGATATAAACTTGTGTATTATACTTGTAATGGCAATTTTCATCCAGAAATTAATAGCTCCTTAACGATAGTGTGGATGGTAGATGCCATTAACAGTGACCACATATTGTCTTTGATAGTAGTGTGCTGTGCTGCGTTCAGGATTACAATATTCCCCACACAAGGATAATTAATGGAACCAAAAAATAAGTGTGAACATTTATTTTTGAAATTTTACGCGTTAACTTTTAAACACGCTAAAAATTACTTTTAGCTCATTGTACGACGCTAACAGTAAAGACCGACACCGTTTCGCTCATTTAAAATAAGAGCTGCACACGATATTAAAATTTATATACATATTGTAATATATATTGCAATATAATTTTAATTCATTTACTTTTAATTCATTTTTAATAACTATACATATAAAAAATACACATTACCTTTGTGGATAGGTTATATCTGTGCTTGTATGATATCCACATTCGTGAGCAAAGCGGTTTAAATAATAAATGCAACAACAATGAACGTGCAACATGCATGCCAAGAAGCATTCCACTTGCTAGTGGTACTATGTAGAAATAAGGCATAGGACGTAGCATTCGAACACTTGCGGAAACCTCCTTCGCAATACTAGACTGAAATAAAAGATTACTACGAATTACTGTTCGGCCTGTAAATATTCGCTGGAAAGTATCTTTGATTAGAATAGCCAACTCGGACAGGCTTGTTGATTCACTCTAAATATTTATTTTTATAATATCACGCCAAGAAATATAAATAGCCGTTAAAAGTAGCTATCACAAATGAAATTAAGTAATAGCCTGTTTAATAGAATCCGAATACAAATAAATGTTACCGTACGAATGATATTAAGGATTGCTGATAACACTAGGCAAATTTACAGATAACTTATTAAACAAATATAAAATATAAATTTGAAAAGCTAATATTGGGAAAATTGCATTTGGAAAATTGATGCATTCGAGTACGGCACTCAGACGTGCCGAAGTCGAATGCATCAGCGAGATACGAGAATTTTATCGTGCTGCATTCATAAACTTAAACGCGAACATCAACGAACGTTATCACTCACACTTACTTAGGCGAAATGCAACAAACTAAGATCGCTTACTGGTCGTTAAGTTCATATGAATGAATTACAGTCTATCAGATCAAGACGGTGCAGAGGGTTTCAACATCATCGAAGGTAACAACGTCATAGCGAGATCAAAGCTGATAACGTGATGAATATATCTAGCACTGAACTAACAAAAGAACAAAGCGAATCATTAGCGATGAGATTGCCATTTATTCCATCTCACTGCGAATTCAGCCGTATGAATCTAATACGTGATTTGAAGCATAGTACATCAAAGATAATACAAACAACCGAACCTGACGAATCCGTCATTCATGCAGCACTCATTTTGGACCCAATGTTCGAACGCTACCTCAGTATGCGGCCGAATTGTCTACCTGTTCTGAGCAGCATGAACAAAGCTAAACGACGAGCCCTAATAGACTTACGTAGTAATGAAGTAGTCGTTCGTGCAGCGGACAAGGGCGGACAAATTGTTGTGTGGTCTAAAGTAGATCACGATAATGAGGTACAATGACAGTTGACATTCACATCATACGTTAAAACAAATGAAGTAGATGTACAAAGTGTAAACACTCAAATTCACGACATAGTCTACGAGTGTTTTCAAGACAGTGCGGATCGAAAATCCTTATTAACACCGAACGCTAAACCGGGAAAACTGTATCTTCTTTCGAAAATACATAAACAGCAATTTTCATGCCCAACCAGACCAATAATCAGCAACTGAGGTATTGCAAAAGAAAAATTAGCTAAGTATCTGCACAAACAACTACATCCCATTTTGCAAAACACACACTCTTTGATAGGAAGTACAGATGATTTTCTAAGACATATTGAAGAAATTAAAGAAGGAATTTATGATGGTTCCATTATTGTTACACTTGATATAGAGTCCTTGTACACATCTATTAGCTGTAAACGTGGCATTGATGGTGTCGCTAATGACGAATCACGGTATTGTACCTGATAATGTTTCGGAAATTTGTAAGCTGATATCTGGTGTTCTCAATACCAACATATTCGAGTTCAATGACAAATTGTATAGACAGACTCGAGGAACGGCGATGGGTAGACTAGTATCTCCAGCATATGCGGGCTTATACTTTGCACACATTGAGAAAACTTTATTCACGACACAATAATTTTTACCAATCACATGGATTCGATACGCAGACGATATATTCTTGTATGGAACCACGGGCGAACTGAACTGGAGAGATTCATTGAGAACCTAATTCTTTCAGCGAACTGAAATTCTCACTTTCCGAAAGAAACAGTGGACGCATTGCATTCCTAGATGTAGAAATGTATATCGACAAGCGCGGAATACTGCAGACGACGTTGCATAGAAAATTTGATGGCAGCAGGTCTTTCATTCACGCAAGCAGCGCACATGCCCCAAAAGTAAAAATATTCCTGATCCGCAATGAACTAATGTGAACGAAGAAGATATGTTTCACGGATGAGCAATTCACCATATATTCATCGAAAATAGTGCAGGAATTCTTAGACAGGGGATACTCTACGCGACTAGTATCTAGGCAGCTAAGAGAAGTCTCAAGAATGCGCAAAGAGCTTCTACGCGGAAAAGAGAATGTCAAAGACGGTAATAGTAACTTCTTCTGTGCAATTACTTTCCACCCGTGAACATCAAATCTACAAAGGATTTAATGAAGGCATGTTGAAGCTTACACCAGCTCAGCGCGAACATATTAGAAAACCATGCATAGGTTTTCGTGGCGCCGCAACAATACGAGACATGGTAGCACAAACAAGAAAAATGCTTAGCGTGAGTTGCAGTAGGATTCAAGCTTGCATAAGACCAAGATGCAAATGCTGCGAACAAACGAACGACACATCGTTATTCAAAAGATTACTAACTGGATCAACATGCAAGGTTAACGGAAACCTAACCTGTTCAACCAAAGGATCTGTCCACAAGGATGGTGCGGTCAAACATATGCTGAACTATTCCAATCATCGCATGACAACGACACTGCTCACCACAAGTTCCAACGAAATAGAACGGAAACAAAAGGAACGATACTGGATTGGCCAACTAATGACAGATCTTAGTTTAAATACAGAGCAATGTTATTGGCTATAACAATCCAGTTTAATCGACAAATCGGATAATCGTTTGTGAGAAAGTTTCCCTTCTATTTGACGAATCAGTAAATTCTTGCAGATCTGTTATGCATCCGTTAATCGTTTGTGACTATATTTTGTGCTTATTTCGTTAAGTTCTTCCAGATCAAGATTCCTTATAAATTATGCAATTGTGACCAAACTTGGTAGTGAAATATTGTAACAGTTTGTACTGAAGAAGGCGAAAGCCGAAAGCTCAATCCAATAAAATTAAATTTGTCGACTCTGCTTGATTTGATTCCCTTATCATATATACAGTTAACACAAAAGTCTTTACAGTTATCACAAAAGCAGTCGAAACGCACCCTAACGGGTGCGTCAGTGACCACCCAGCAATCACTGACGATGACTGCTGGGTGGTTAGGAGCGTCTCGGAGTGATACATTCGACTGATGAAGCTGATGATCGGAGTCCAGTTATTTAGCAGAACATATGAATTTAAAATCAATCGTAGCCAGTGTTGGCTCCTGGACCACAATTTCAAACGATTTTTCGCACTACCTAGATTTTTCGCACGACACGGAAGACACATAGCTACGTGTCTTCCGTGTCGATTTTATCTACTCAGAATCACACGCGATATCACTTCGTCTGACAGCGAAGGCAGAAGAAGTATTTTTCAAGAAAAATTATTCTAAAATCGGCAATTCTAACAAAAGACATGTAAGTACATTAACTTTTTTAACGATAGCCCAGTTAGAACAACTGGCTATCGACATGCCTACGTCATGCCATCTAAACCAGATGCATGAACCGGAATTATGTGTAGGGTCGTCAAACCCCCTCACATATACGGTGCAAGAGTTCCAAACGGCAATTGATACATTGCTTGGGACGGGTTCAGGCCTAGATGATCATCTAACTGAATCGGCGCTCACTTTGCCGGACGCCAATGATGAGCCCTATGCTTATGTCCTAGTAATGGACACCCAAGAAAGGATCCAATTGGATTACGAGTACTGGGAAGAAGCTTTATATAGGGCTTATCAGCCTAGGGTACATAACGTGTATCCTACGCAATCTCGAAGGGCAGCTCAAGATTTGCTTCTTGACTGGGCATTTGAAACTTTCGAGCGGCAGAGCGGTAGGGGTATTGAGCAAAATAGATGTCAACTCCCTATAGCTCATTTCCCTGCTGAAACTGTCAGGAATCTGATACATCACTCCACAGGTAGAGATCCTGGGATGATGCATGCAATTTTCTCGGTGATACCTGATTTATTCAGACCACCAATTAGAGAAATTGTAGATCAGATATCAGGGGAGGACGTGTATGCAGTTCTGCAACAGAATCTCATACAATTGATGAAAGGTAATCTGACTGTAAACGAGTATATAAACATACTCAGTCAGCAAGAACCTACGTCAATAGTCCTTGCGCACCAAGACATGTTCATTGAGCGTGAATTGGAAGACATCGATCTTGGATCGTTGTTAGGAGAGATTGTTAGGCTACGATCTGCATCGTACCAACGACATCCTGAGGTATCTGATGTGGCTAACATCCCTCGACTTTTAGAACAAAGTCAGGCACCAGGACATGTACGTTCAATATTCCGTAATGGAGTTAGAATTGAAACCATGCCGGTGAGTTGGCGTCGTTGGCAATCTAACGTAAGTCCTGCACTTACAAAGGCCATTCGATATCACATCAAGAAGGGCATAATAGCTCCTTTACCAAAAAGGACTAAGCCACAATACTGCTCTAGGGTTTTCTTGATTCCCAAGAAAGACTCCTATAGGTTGATTTATGATGGGCGGATATGGGATGGGTGTAAAACCCCAGATTTCTATCTGCCCTCTATATATCAAGTCCTAGATAGAGAGCATATTGTATGTAAGGATTGGTATGTCAAAATTGATTTTAAATCAATGTTCTACCAAATTCCTTTATGCCCTTCTGATTGGCTTAAAACGGCTTTTGAATATAATGGTACATACTATCATTATAAGGTCGTGCCATTCGGAATACCTTGGGGCCCCTTCTGGGCGCAAATGGTTGGCAATGCCATTACACATTTCGCTCGTAAACAAGGGGTAGAAGCATGGACTCATATTGATGATATGATCCTTTCGCATAACTCTAAGCCAGTTCTTATGGCAGCTGTGCGTAAGCTTCTTTCTCTCTGCAAAAGTGGAAATCTATCTCTAAATCTAGAGAAGAGCATTCTTAGACCTCGCAAGAAAATAACTTTCTTAGGGGGCACTTGGTCGACAGATGGCGTCGAGATCACCTCGGATGCACTATCACGCTTTAGGGCGGCGGTAGCGTATCTGAGAATTTTGAAATCGCCAGTCTCTAGTCGCCAAGGAATGCGTTTGAGAGGTTTGATAAATTATTATCTACCTTTCTTTTCCACTGCGCACAAGCTCCTATACCAGGATGGGCCATGGCAGTCCTGGTTTTTGGAGTGGCTCATTGATAAGGAGCCCCTGATTCTACCTAAACAACAAAGAACATGCCATGAAAAAATCTTTGTGGATGCTACCCAAAATCAAATTGGGATTGTTGGTTTAGAAGGGAAGGTACACACATATGACTTACCATATGATCTTCCGATTTTTGAGGCTGAGCTCTTAGCCGCCTGGTGTGGTCACCAACTATACCCAGACGCTGAGATATATACCGATAACATCGGGGTGTATTACTCAGTCCTCAAAGGGAGAGCGAAAACGGTTCCAATGGGGAATCTTTTCCTACAGGAATTGCATGGTACTCCTATACAATGGATATCAACGGATAAAAATCCGGCAGACATTCCTAGTCGTTGGTAGTTACTGCGACTCTCTCCTTTTTGCTTGTTTCTACATCTTCTGACATCACAGCTAATTTCCCACATAGCTACGTGTCTTCCGTGTCGATTTTATCTACTCAGAATCACACGCGATATCACTTCGTCTGACAGCGAAGGCAGAAGAAGTATTTTTCAAGAAAAAGCAGCTATCCTTAACATCAACTACTTACAATATACTGACGAAGTCCCTATTAATGACGAAACGTTTAAATAAATTATAAGCGTCTTTGCCTGTTTTCTACACTTCATTAAAGTATATATATAGTTTTTTGTCACAACAAACAAGAAAAACAGATATTAATTCTTCAATTCACGTTTTGCCTTGCGGCTTCTTCAAAAATCTGGAAATATGTCAAAATTTACATAAATGTAAAAATGCTAAGAAAAGAGTTTATTACAAAAGGATTATGTGGCGTATTTCACTTGAATGCACTGTCGACATTTATACCTGCCACTATGTCAGTGCATAATTGTTGGAGTCAATACCTTTGACGATATTTTCTTCGTCCTGCACTTTTTCTATTATTTGATAATTGAAGCAGTATTGTTTTCCCTGTAATAAATCGCAACATTTACAACGTGCTTTGTTGCATTTAAAAGTTTCATTAATCGTTTCATTTATTTTTTGTAATTTAGTTGATTTTCACCAATTTTGTTTGAGATTCTATAGTATAGCTGGAAATGGTTTAGGCTAGAATCAAATGCAACGTTAGCATTTTTAGATAATGTATTAAACGTTTATTAACTGTTGATAGCAGTTTGCAGTAATCAAATACTATCGTTGGTCCATGAGATCATCTACTTTTTAAACATGTTTAATTTTTTTCTTTTTCCTTTCAATGATTTTCTTGATAGTATATGTATGGTGCTTTTAGAATAACCTATTTTTTTGTAAATTAATTATCATTATTGTGAAGTTCTTCATTTCGTGTTACTGGATTTGAAAATAGTCGGGTAATTCTGTGGGTTTTATTTTTAATCAAATTCTATTTGACACATTTTGGATGACAACTGGATGCTGGCAATTATAAGGGTTTATGGGTTTTCTTCCTAAACAAGCAAGTCTCAATCTGTCGTCATTTTATTGAGATTGTTACATCCAAAAATGATACGAATCTACTGATCTCTCCGGTAAAACCCAATTGACCTGTACTCTCGAATTTATTAAGGACTTCTTGTGCATGGTCTTGATTTTACACAGACAAAATATATCATCAATGTAACGGATGCATTCTATATGTGGATTATTTAATGACGCAAGTATCCGCTGCTCAAACACGTGCATGAATAGAATTGCATATGATGGTGCCATAGGTGTGCCGATAGCCGATACTTTACGAAATGTATTTTTTTGTTGGGTCAATCACAGTTTCTTATTATACAGTAGAGTATAGCGTTTATACAAGCTTCATGATCGATAGACGTATACAATGACTCAACGTTCATTGTAGCTAACATTGTTTCGTCGTCAATATGGTTTTTAATAGACTCTAGTCGAGGATATATCTATCAGAGAATTCGATATTTGACGGTACATCTTTAACGAGAGGCTTAATGTATTTGCTTAATAACTCCGTTATACTGTCATTTGTGCTTACTATTGAACGTCAATGGCAATAAAATTTCTTTTTATGTACTTTTGGAAACATATAAAAGCGTCCTATCAACATGTTGTTGATAGTAACAGATCATTAAGAGCAGTTGGCTCAAGAAGTTTTAGTGACATGTGTTTATTAACCATATTACGAATTTGATCCGTGCATTTTACAATTGTTCCTCTTTGCTTGTTTGATAATCGCTACTTTTCAGTTGTCTTAGATATTCCGTCATATAATCTGCCTTATTTCAAACAACTACTTTTTGTAATTTGTTTGTATTTTCAATGATCATGTCATCTTTATTACGAAGATCCTTAATTGCTTTCTTTATTTCAACGCTTATTTTAGACCTTACGATATCCGAACATCGTTGTGCCTAATTTTGAATGCTAATTTCTTTAAGCCTATGTCTAAATCATCCCGAGGAAATTCTCTGTGTGTTACCGCGAAATCCAATCCAAGATTTAAAATATCTTTTTGATTATTTGAAAGCTGAACTTTACTTAAATTTACGAAGTTATAATTATCATCAGATCAAAAATCTCTATTTTCCCGACGGCGTCTGTTATGATGCCATTCATATTGTCATAGTTCAACTGCTGATACATGCTGATTTGCCTATTTAGTTGCCTTTTTTGCTTTGTTTCTCAGGTTTTCATCTTTTTCATCGACGTTGTTGCTGCTGTATTGGTTACTGCTATTCCATCGATTTTTTTCAATGAGTACAATTCATTATTATCAAAATTCAATTGTATTAAAAGAAGAAATGAAATGAAGTTTCTTTTAAGTGTGCTAGGATATTACGGAAAAATTGTCAATTGTTTTGGTATTAAACGTGGCTGAACACAATACCTATTGAACACAAGACTGCTTCAATTATCAAATAATAGATAGAGTGCCGGACGAAAAGCAACGAAAATATCGAATTTCTTTTGCGATTTATTTAATAACGTTTACGGGTTACCGCTTCGTCAGTAGCTACTGACGTCATTGTACTTAATGACGTCATAGTAATTCTTCATAATGACCTCCATCTTAATTCAAATATATAGAATGCTATCTATTAATTGTTTTAGAAAAGTTCTGAGTTAAATATATTCTTTTTTTAAATTAAGATATTTTAATTTTTAAGACTTGGGACCTAATTTAAGTTAAGTAATAGTGGCAGAAACATGATAACGTTGCAGTTCTTTCAGATCACCTCTAATTTTATTCTATCTGCTACCTTAATCCGTTCATAAAAATTCCGATTTAATTCTTTTTAACATTAAGATATTACAATTTTTGGGTTTATTTATAGTACACAATGTGTAGTCTCATTTAAGTAATCTGATTAATCAATACATTTGCATTTAGTTTACATACATTTTAAACAAAATTATTATTTTATCTAGCCACGTAGGAATTACTTTTTATTTTGTGAAGGCCTAATGTGAGTGATCAGCATGTACTTCTGTAGCAATACATTATTCCACACAAATTAAGTCATATATATATATATATATATATATATATATATATATATATATATATTAGAAGGCATGAAATAAGACAAAAATTAAAAGTTTATCGGCTAAGGTGATTTAGAGGTAACGATGTAAACAGACAATTAATGAAAACGAAGAAGACATCTGATAATTTATTCATAACAACAGATAATACTTACTTTTACTGAGTCGATCAAATGAACAATGTAGAATGGTGATGTAATAAGAATCGCTAAACTATATAAAGAAAATTGACGTATTAAAATCAGTCTACAGATCGAAACGCTTATTTACCTTTTCAGCAGCAAATGGGAGGCCATTTGATCAAATGAGAAACATGTTATTTCACTATTGTTAGAAAACGAAAATATTTGAGCGTGAGCATAATAGAACAAATGTTAAATATAAGAGCAGATAAAATATTAGGACTTAATCGTAAAAACTAAAATGAAATTTCACCTACGAAAAATATAAAGGAACGCTGCTTTGGGTTTGCACCGTGAACGATGCAAACCCAAACACATACACTTTACATCAAGACTTATCCATTATTGTTTATATAAACTTGAATGTGTCTAAGATTAAATTTAAAAATTCATGGTTGATAAAGAAGATACGCCAGCTGCTAACTCTCTAGCTATATCCATAGAATACAATGTTCGTGAAAAATTCAATTAAGAAAGTACAATTAAATTCCAATGAGTCGACATGATGTTGATAATACTACGTTCACATCGTCTAATGGCATTGATATTTTCGGATCCACAAAAATACATTTAATTAAAGTGTAATTTTAATAAACAGCTTTTAAATGATAAGCTGCTTATTCACTTTCTAAACATCGACAAAAGTATACAAGACATGTTTATAAAAAGTATTAATAGTCGCTACTAAACAGTGTAAGTCGATGATAATACGAAAGGTGACGATATAATGTAGTGGTTGCAACTTATTCGTGCAAACAAAGCTCCAATAATTTATATCGTTACATTTAAACCCCTGTATATTCGTAGATAGTTGAATGTGATATGTATCTGGTTATTACAAACAGATAATTATTAAAATAGTAAGGAGCTTTTCAAGAAATCTGGAAAACTAAATTTAATTAATGAGGATGTATTACAAAGTCATGGATTATAAAGTGCATTGCATTGTGGATCACCTACAGAGTTTTGTGGTCACTCTAAAGTCCATCGAACTGAGGTTAGGTACGTAACCAAAAAGTCAGTGATGAAAAGTTATTAAATATATTCTGATAAAGTTAAATCTTGAAATACCTACAATCATTTCCGGAACAGATACATATTAATATAAGAATCATATTAATATAAACATTTTTGAAAGCAATTCTTTTAATTTATATTAGTTCTCTTAGAATGAAGACATTAAGTTCAACTAAAAATCATTACTTTAATAAATTGATGTATATTCATTGGGTATTAATATTCAAATTGCACTTTAAATTTAAATCAATAAAGAGCGTAACTAGATGATTTTTCCTTTCATTATCGAACTTGTATCGGAAATGCAACATTTGCTCGCTCTGCTTGTTTATCAAGATGAAAGTTAAATCACTTACTCAGATAGAGAAAGTGATGCTTTCAGCAAATTTTCCGCTACGACACTACTAGCTCGCCATAAAAAGAAACTGCTGACTCCACGGAGTATTAGTGGACCGTTCTAAACATTAGAAAAACACAGAAAATAGACAATCAAGTGAATGTTAGTAAATATTTCTAATACAGCTACACGTTACCTGTAAAGATAAGAAGTAATTAAATAGCATGGGAGCAGCAGTTATCGGTGTAATATGGTAGCGTACCGAATTGTTATTTAGCTAAAATGTTAAATACATTATCAGCAAGTATATTTGAAGAATTGCTATTGCGAGTCATATCTTAGTTTGAAAAAATGTTAACGATAATAAGCTTACTTTTTAACATGATTGAATAAAAATATTAAATTTTGAATCTATCTATAAATTATGGAGATCATTGAATTATTTGAAGATGAGATAAAATTGCTTACAGTAATTGCTTAAAGTAATTAGTTATAAAAAGATACAAAATCAGGTTTGGAATCTAATTATTTATCAGGATTCTGGCACTATTCCTCTAACAAACATAACAACGAGGCCAAATATATACTAATGACGTATTTATTCTGATGAGATTTAATTATCTTGCATATTATTCTAATACACTCTATATATGATCAAACTATGTTCGTGTACCAACTTATGTTAATTTTAAAAGGCATTTTACCCACAGGAGAACTGTAATAATTTATTTGCCAAATAAATTATTACAGTTCCCGTGAAGGCAAAAAGCCTTTCTAAACTAAAAAAGTATATTATTTATTATCCATCCCTAAAAATGTGTCACTCAAAAGTCTAAATTTATTCTTTATATTATTGTGTTGATTTATATATTTTACTATTTTCTGCTTGATGTTATTTTTATAGTAACCTAGTTTAAAATATGTATCTATTAAATTATTTAAATGATTTTGAAGAAAGCCAATATCATTACATATTGTTGCAATTCTTAAAATTTCATTATTTAATGTATTATATTTTATATTATATGGTATGCATGAATGCTCATGCAAAAATATGTTTCTTGTAAATTTAAATATGTCATCTTTACGATATAAATTAATAGTAGTTTTAGATAATGTTAATTTAATGTTCATATCTAGATATACACCTTTATTTAAAATCATAGTTTTAATATTTTACGATTTTTTTGATTTTATTTTTATAGTAACTTAGTTTAAAATATGTAAAACAACAATAATTTTGTAAAGTGATGTCAAATAAAGTGATGCCTTGTTGTACGCGCTTTTGTATTTCTATGTATCAATCATTGATTGTATTAAAGCGAACATTATTATAAATATGCTAATTAGAAAGTGGCCATATTGATGTTGATTCTGTGTAGGTAATAATTGAATATATTGTCAGAATGTTCAATACACCCTGACATACGAAAGCGAGAACATATAATTTGTTGTTCACCTGCCCTAAGACACACAATGGTGTACTCGTAAATAAATCACTATGTTTTCCTCATAAAGAGGCATAAACACCAGGCAGCATTCTATATATCCTCATCAGATCAAGAAATAGAACCGAATTATTCTCGCAATATTCAAAGTCGCTACGTATGCCCAGTCATCCTATGTGTGACGACAAACTTCAACAACAGTATACGCGTTTCGCTCTAACGGAGCTCATCAGTACCGTGACTTCAATAATCATCCATAGGCACCTTAACACACGCTTAAACAATGTTTAAAGCTCCAAAAACAGAACTATTCTTAATCTGAATCATCAGAGAGAATTTAGCATAAGCTCTGTGCATGACAGTGCGTATTGCAGTTTAACCATGCATCAGGCACTAAGTTCCTTTTAATAGCAATGCTGTTTAACAGGGAAAAACAGGGTTAAATGCAGCATTCTGTTAAATGCTGTTAAAAATATCATTTAACAGGGTTAATCCTGTTAAACAGCATTTCTATTAAAATGAATTTAGTGCGTGATGCATGGTTAAACCGCAGTACGCACTGCCATGCACAGAGCTTATGCTAAATTCCCTCTGATGATTCAGATTAAGAGTAGTTCTGTTTTTCGAGCTTTAAACACTGTTAAAGTTTGAGTTAAGGTGCCTATGGATGATTATTAAAGTCACGGTACTGATGAGCTCTGTTAGACAGAAAGGCGTCTACCGTTGTTGAAGTTTGTCGTCATTTATAGGATGACTGAGCATACGTAGCGACTTTGAATATTGCGAGAATAATTCGGTTCTATTTCTTGGTCTGATGAGGATATATAGGATGATGTCTGGTGTTTATGCCTCCTCATGAGGGAAAAATAGTGATATATAAGCCTCATACATATGTAAGCCTCAGACAATTAAGCAAAGTGTCGGAAACGTCTTTATTCACAATGTCACACAAGCAACAGAAACGACCAGTGTGTACTTCATTCTACTGATGAGTGTTACCGGGTACTCATTGGTCGTCTAGAAGTGACATGGTGACTGAAAGTCGTGAATCGAAGTCCAGTCTATCAAGCAACACCATTTTGTATAAATGCCGTATTTCGTAAGAAATCCTGGACCGTTGTCTACACAGCACATCTGTGCACTACTATTATACATGTCGTATCCATTAAGGATCCAACGAGTGCAACGACAATTCAGCAACAACCTCTGCCTAGTATTTAAGGATGGTCCGCACAGCAATTCGATCTGGTTAAGAGCGTAAGCCTCAGACAATTAAGCAATATGTCGGAAACACCTTTATTCACAACGTCACACAGGCAACCGAAACGACCAGTGAGTACTTCATTCTACTGATATGTGTTGCCGGGTACTCATTAGTCGTCTAGAAGTGACATGATGATTGAAAGTCGTGAATCGAAGTCCAGTATATCAAGCAACTCCATTTAGTATAAATGCCGAATTTCGTAAGAAATCCTGGACCGTTATCTACTCAGCACATCCGTGCACTACTATTATATATAAGTTGTATTTTAGCTGTTCATAATCAGATGAACACATATTATAAACACAGATTAACACATATTAATGAACACACATTCTGTTAAACTAGTCATAAAAACTTGAAAAACTGGTCATAATAGTTTTAAAAGTATGTTTCGAATTCACGACTTACTAAAGCAAGAACAATCATAAGATTAAAAAATATGTAATTAAAAAAATTAATCTGAATTTTTAAAAGGGTATATTTCTTCTTACATAAATACGAATTATTCAACAAATTTAAAGAAAAAATGCACAAGAATTAAATCACGTTATTTTGATTAATAAATTGGCTAATAACAAGAATGCAACATAATCGATGTTTCTTTCAAATTAAGAAATTAGATGTAACGTATTTGATTAAAATTTTAACTAAATTCGTGCTTTCCCTATTTTGCAAATTAATCAAACAATTCAAAGGCCGATAGTATGTACAATTGTATTTAAAACCGTTGACAGTTTACGCCGGTGATTTCCGGCCATTTTTGAATACTATTCAGTCATACTTATATCGTCATCGGTGAGCTCTTGCATAAATCAACATAATAGCAATTTAGCTGAGCTCTTACTGATAGATAAAACTTTTACATAAATAACAATGATTGAAATCCAATACCTGACATTGACGTTTAAAGCTGACAAACGGGAATATTAATACGTAATTACCGACAAAGCTACATGTTTTTAAAATTAAAATAATTAGTGCATAAATGCTTTAAATAAGACGGTTACCTGCAAGCACGGAAATACAATCCGCTGTTGTATCGCAAAGTTTGAAGACCGTAAAAATAAAAATTAGATTTAGTAAATTAGATTAAAAAAATACTTTTCTTTGTGATAACATAAAATACATAAATTCAATTACTTTTGTCTGATAAATCTGATAACTCGCGATTTTGAACAAGATCAGGATAATTATTTTTATTGTGCCCATTGGGCACGTTGGACGCTCGCTGCCGTTGAGAATACGTATTATATCTGCTTGACATTTAGGTAAAATTTACAAATTCTGAAATTTAAAAAGGAAGTAAAAGAGAAGCGAAGTGGCAAACAGTTGTATTAAAAGTTAAGTTTTATTGTGGAAATATAAAAAACAGTTTTATTTGTCGTGACAATTGTTCGTATGATAATCTAGATTATAGGATTTTTCGATATTCTTACTTAAGCATCTTCTTCAAATTTCGATGGTTATTTTCCAAAATTTTGACAAAATTTTGACTCGTGCATTGGGCAGAATGAACTTTGACGGTGCATTGCGTTATTACAAAATAATGTTACTTCCAATGTTACAATACGAAATTAAAGCGTTTTGAGTATATCTGAGTACTGCCAACTCGCCCAACCAGAGCACATTAATAAGATACGGCTGAACAGGAAATAGCCGATCTAGAAACTGGGATTTTTCCGATTCCATAGTATACACAAGACAAGTGGCGATATGCAGGTTTAGTAGATACCTCTTATTGAGTTTCACAACACGGCTATCACAATAAATGCTGTCGCATTCGTATTCAGCTACATAAAGTTTTATTACTTGTGTGCACATTGTCACAAATGCTGATGATCAATTTAGATCAGATAACTTAGTCTACGTATTTTATACTAAATATAATTAAAAAACAAAGATAAATAATTATATATTATAAATAATTATATAATATTTTATACAATTAATATTTATATAACGATAAAATTTATTATTAAAATTAAAAATAAAAATCAATTTTTATGAATTGACTAATAAATAACAGACGTTGTATCAGAATAAGAATTAGAGGTGATCAGGAGGAATCGCTATGCTATCAGGTATCAACCCTAATTCCTCAACCGAATATAGCAGCAGGGCCAAATACATGCTGATTGTGTATTTCCTCTGATGAAATTTGATTATTTAGCGTACTTTATTCTAATACAAAGCATATTATTTATTATCCATACAAATTTTATCTTTAGAGTTTAAATTTATTTATGATAATATTCTGTTGATTTTTATATTTTAAATTTAATGTTTTAATAGTTGATTTATAATTCTCCATTATTATAAATAGAAATAAAATTCATCGAACTGACTTGAAAATTATCAGAAAAATAATGTCGTATCAATAATACATAATTTCAGTATTTATGACATAAGTTATATTGCTGGAAAAAGTTCACAGGTCAATAATAATTTGTAAATAGAACAAATCTGATCAGATAACTGAGTCTACGTATTTCGTACTGTTTTAAAATAAAAATAAAGATAAATAATTATAAATAATAAATAATTATATAATATTTTATACAATTTATAGTTATATAACGATATTATTTACTTCACTTCAAAATACTTCACGTTTTTAAGTGCACTAAGCCTAACTGAAATAACTATGACGACATCCATAACTTTGGAAGACTTAATAGTCACTTAATTTTCTGAAGATGCTAGTAGTTACTAGCGAAATATTAAAATATTTTTTTTGTCGGTTAGCTATACCTGATAATTCCTGGAAATTTTAAAATTTAAATACAGACCAGGATGGATATATGAAAAATTTGTTTTGATATTTCGCTAGAAACTATCAGCATCTTCAAAAATTAACACTAAAAATAAAAAAAAATCACATAAATAAAGTTTCTTCTAGTTATTTATTTATGTGTTCTTTTTTATTTTTCGTGTTAATTTCTGAAGATGCTAGTAGTTTCTAGCGAAAATCAAAATATCTTTTTGTTTTCGTTCAATTATATCTGATTGTTCATGGATATTTACAATTTGAAATACAGATCAGGATAGATATATTTCTATTACTAGTCAGTGATAATTTGATTATTCACATTTTCCTTCTGATGTTTTTTTTTAATTTGTAAGATTCATTCTTGTAGCTCAAGCCAGAATGCGCAGTGCAAAACATAAAATACTCGTCAAAAGATGAAATAAAATTTGAGAGGTGTTTAAATATAAATAAATATTTGTCAGGAGTTAAGCAGCAATATTTTCAAAAATTTGTAGAGATAATCGAAAGCTGTCTATCTGTTGATGCCAATCTTTTTGGAAAAGAGCTCGTAATGCTGATAAGGTTTCTAATAAATATGCAATAAGTAAATACGGAACAAATTTACTTTAAGACAACAATCTTTAAAATCAGTTGATGTGCAAATTTATAATCAGATGGTGTGAAAGCTGATAAAAAATTTGAACTTTTATATTTTAAAAAACAAATGAATTAATTTACTTAAATTGAACTCCTAAATTGTGTTTAAAAATTGGTTATTCCTTAAGTCTAAGATTTATAGAATGATAGTAAATACTAAGCAACATTGTAGTGGTTCATTCAGACAGGTAATGTAAGCAAGTCCATCATAAAAGTTTGAAAATTAGTATATAATCGCATTCTATTAATATTAGCACAGTTGCGATACTCTATATCGTATACTTGAACAATAACAAATCTATTTTTACTTGAACGACAACATATTGTTAAGCGCAGAGTTGTTAATATCATATTTATTGCATCATTACCTGCTTGCACTCTAAGAAGCGAGTCGACAGATTATATTGTAGATGCAAGAAAGTTTAAATGTAAAAACCAAAGGTTACGAAGCATTGCTTGAAATAATTATTGTAAAATGTAATGTAGAGTATATTAAATTTCTGGTAAATTCCTTCCCCACATATACATGTGAAATCCATGACCGCAATAGCGACATTTTTCAGGATACACCAGTTGAAATAATCCAGTTTAGTAGCACGAATAAATACCAATGTAATATTACATTAATTGATTGTTCTTTACTTGTCAAATACTAAATTTAATAATTATATTTTATGTCGAGTAGTACGTGAATTTGAAATAGAAAGAAACACACTCTAAATGCTTTTCAGTTGAAAAGAAATAATAAAATAACAGGCCATTTTATTTGTACATGTATCCAGAAATAATTTCTGCAAAGATATTTACAAGTCTATTTATCGTAAGACAGCCGAACAACATGCATAAATAATATTCACGATGGTGATCTACAAATATTAATTGAATTTCTGTTAATTTCGTTTCGGATTCATCAAAATATAATGTTGTTGTTGCTGCTGCTGAACTTGCTGCATATGCTGTGGTTGTGGTTGATGGTGATGGTTATGTTGAGGAATGATACCGCCTTGATATATAATATGGTTAGGATTAATTTCTTGCAATTGCCGCATTCTCTTTTCCGGTGGCATTAGAAAATTGGGATCGTAAGATTGAAATTCACACATTCCAGGCTGTATCGTATATGTTGTTTGCATTAAATCCTTAATAAAATGTAAATAAAGTATATGCTTAAATGTCTAATAAACAGATGATACAATTTGATTTTATAAAGAAAGTAACATTTAGAATATAACACTATAATTATCCGCAATAAATTAAACAAGAATTGATGGCAGCAAATAAGGATTAAAAGCATCAATTTGTATCCTACAAAGAAGATTTTTGTCCAAAAATTCTTCCGTGCCGGAGAAGAAAACAAGATAAAAAGCTAATAATATTTTTAAGATTGTTTTCTTTGGAAGATGAATATTCCATGATAGAGCATTACAATTATTTAATTATTAAACAATACATTAGGAATGTTTTCGATAATGCTAATAAGGCAAATTACAAAATTATAGAAGCAAATAATTAGTGGGACACTGCATGTTATATATAATAGTAGTGCACGGATGTGCTGAGTGGACAACGGTCCAGGATTTCTTACGAAATACGGCATTTATACAAAATGGTGTTGCGGGATATAATAGACTTCGATTCACGACTTTCAATCATAATGTCACTTCTAGACGACCACTTAAGCATCGAAATAATGAGTACCCGGCAACACTCATCAGTAGAATGAAGTACTCACTGGCCGTTTCGGTTGCCTGTGTGACATTGTGAATAAAGGCGTTTCCGACACTTTGCTTAATTGTCTGAGGTTTACGCTCTTTACCAGATCGAATTTATGTGCGGACCATCCTTAAACACTAGACAGAGGTTGTTGATGAATTGTCGCTGCACTCGTTGGATCCATAATGGATACGGCATGTATAATAGTTGTGCACGGATGTGCTGAGTAGACAACGGTCCAGGATTTCTTTCGAAATACGGCATTTATACAAAATGGTGTTGCTTCTTAGACTGGACTTTGATTCCCGACTTTCAGTCACCGTGTTACTTCTAGACGACCACTTCAGGTGGGTCCCGGCGATTGTGTAATTCAACAATATATATCGCAATATTCTAATATATACATTATTCAGCAATATTCTGTTTTTTTTTCTTTTTCAATAAAAAAATCCTTAAAGATAAAAACATAATTGAAAAAGTCAAGAAAGGCCGAAACGACAGCTAGTTTTTATTCTTGCTTATTAGTGTTTTTTGAAAAGTGATACAATTTTGAGTGCGATTTTGTAGAATAAAGCTGCTTCTTGAAATCATTTATCTGCTTAAGTTATTACTAAACAATTTTATTAATTGTCGTTAGATGGAATCAAAAGATAATAATTTTTTCACGACTATGAATTTAGCTTTTTCGGGCCTCAATACAAGGCTTCAATGACAGCCTCCGGAAGAACCTAACCACCGTTTGTGCGCAATACGCTGAATTTTACCATATTCCATGCAGTTGTACAGCTGTGACAGGTTTGTAGCGATTATTTTATCAGCTGGATTGATCACTACAGTTCCCGTGTATTTCTCGTTGCTGTGTCTTAAACATTGGGTTCAATAATAATGCTGAATATGTAATTATTTTCGACGACAAGACGAACTGAATAGTGACTCACAACGTATTGTATGATACATATAAAAATACAGCGTATTCCGAACAAATGGTTGTCAGATTCATCCGGAAGTTGATATTGAAACCGTGAATTCCATCTTACAAAAATTAATAGAATTAGATATAATGACTGATCAGCCAAAAAATTTCTCGGATAAGAAATTTCTCAGAAAATTATAATGTACAGTATGATGTTGCTATTAGTCGCTTTGCCAGTTATTCAGTAGTTTCGAAACACAGTGATTACGAAAATGGGGTAAAATAAACTCTTGATTGAATATCATATCTCAGAAATCTCTATGTTGGTCCCCAATTGCTCGAAGAAACATGTGTGTGATTTAACTTACTTGAACTATACTTAAACTGTACAAAAATGCATCTCAACAATAAAATTCAGTCGTTAAATCAACTCAGTGTATCTATAAACTCAGTATAAACCAGACATGATATTATAATAAAAATACAAAGCAGTTATTATCTTATTTACTAGCGACAAGTCTATAAAATCGTAATTTAAAAATATTTAATATTTAAATTAATAACAGGACTTAAAAAATCTCTATATTGCGCATATTCGAAAATTAATGATGAACAAACTGTTAACCTGTTCGATTGGATTATCATTATTGTTACGTAAATATATTGGTCTAGATGCCATTAGACCTTGAACTCCAGGGAGTTGTCCGGAATTGGTTGGATTATTGTTGATAGAACATGATGACATCGATTGCGGAGGAATGTATAAGTGACTGTTATTGCTAAATTTATGTTGACTACCTTGTTGAAATTCCGGTTGAATATTAGGATAGCCAATGGAATTGTCTATTTGATGCATGCTTTGTTGCTGGTGTTGAAAATTTCCATCAGCAAGCATTGTCTGGTAATTGCTAGTGGGGTACATGGTTTGTTGACGTCCATATTGCTGTTGCTGATGATGAAGTTGCATAGGAACTTGCTGATTCATGCTAATAATGCGATTAAGTGATGACAACGGCTGATTATAGTTATCATTAGACTGTTGATGAATATATGCTCGATTATTCATTTCTATTTGTTGCTGTTGTTGTTGGAGGTAGTTATGTTCTTGTTGCGACATTTGATTCATATGAATTGAAGCCGACAATAATTCAGATTGATTTAAAATATTATTGTTATTATTGACACACGTGTTGTTCATGCTGGCTGTCGCAGATAAAGAATTATTGCTGATCGAATTAGTCATCGCGGCAGTGGCGGCTGCAGAAGACCCGAACCCAGACGAAACCACAACGTTAAATCCTTTGTTCAACTGCATGTTACCGTTAGTGCCAACATAAGTAGACTGTGGCATCGTACTAGCAATAGATGTGATTCTCTGGTTGTGACTTGTTGTTGTCTGGCTTATATAATTGTTATCCGTGCTGCTTCCTTTAAATAGTTCACAATTAGCGTTCATTTGCTGTATTGCAGTAGCGGTAGCAATTGTCGATGCGATAGCTGTCGCATTTGGATTTGTAGTTGACGATTGCTGTTGCTGTTGTTGATCTGCCGCAGCAGGCTTGGTTGTTACCAACGAATCGTCTATTTCTTCATCAGCCATAAATTCCCTTTTTGGATACGGAATCGGCATATTGTCAAAAACACTACAAGTTATTCACAAAATAAGGGTTTACTTATACAGCTTTTCAAATAGCCAATTTACTCTTTACTTGGAAGAGGATCTTCTTGGAAATACGGATTATTAATTGCGCTTTCCGCGGTTATACGTAAATTCGGATTAATCGTCAAGAGACTTTTTAACTAAAAAAAAAACAAAATTAATTTTTAAACAACTTTGAAATACAAAAATTATTTTATATAAAAACATCAATATATAAAAATAGTTCTGTACTAAGAACTTGTTATATAGAAAACTATAAACTAACAAATCATCGTTTTGGAAGAAAAACAAACAAACGAATAAAATAGACTTACCAACATGAATGCTCGTGAATCTGATCTAATTCGATGCTTGTCCATATATCCTACTAATGAACAGTTGGCATAGTTTTGGCCTTGAAAATCTTTAATCAAGGTTGTGTATTCGGGCATAAATTCGATGTCAGACCACTCCTCGTCACTTGGATATCCCATTATCGAAAATATTCTGTCTAGTTGTTCCTGGTGATAAGGGCTACTTGCTTTAATGTCTTCTTGCCGGCAATGAAATATTGGTTCGTATGTTAATAGTTCAGCGAATATACATCCGATTGCCCAATTGTCTGAATATAAAACTCTTTTCAACAAAATCACAAACGCGTGCAGGTAAAACTACCAACTTACTTGATTTAAATTTAAATTATTAAAGTATATGTATCATAAAATCAAATTACTTTATTTAAGAATATAATTAATTATTTTTAGTAATTATTCATAAATAATGAATTTTTGTTTAAAAATTATTTTTAAATTCACGACTTTGTCTATATATTTAATACATAGTGTTTGACTTGAATTAACTTACAGTAGCTGATTATTTAGGTTGCGATTGTTTAAGTTTAATATTGAATCAAACATTGCAGTCAAAACAAGTTAAAATATCAAGATTTGAATATGTTGTTTATCAAATTATTTGTTATTAAAATCACGTGGCCCACATGATTTTTAAAAGTCAAAATTATTTTGATATTTCAAAATAATAAGTACATCATTTCAATAAGTACAACAATTAGCTTTTCAAATATCTGAACATGCTAGTAGTTACTAGCGAAATATCAAAATAATTTTGTCTTTTGATTTTCAATTCCTTATCGTTCCTGAATATTTTAAAATACAGATCAGAATTAATAAATTTCATTGTATTTATTAATACAAATATTGTAGATTACAAAATTACAGAATCATATATGGCACTCATAATTAAAGCAAAAAGCTGACAAACATAACAGTACGCAAAAAATGTTAACTAAAGAAATTATAAAAATAAATAAATTACTGTTTATTGCTTGATTAAATATTTGGCATAAAAAATAAAATATAGAAGTAATTAAAATTAAACAAATTAATGGTTGCTGAAATTATATCTAACGCAGTGAAATCTAACTATTGTTTGTTTCCTATACAATAAATTGAAAAAACACAATAGCAAGTTACTACATAGAAATATGTTCAATTAGTGCTAGTAAAATATAACTAAGGAAACAATATATTCATATCGACAAAACCAATATAAAGCTATTATAACATTTGAGCAGCTACTGATGCAGTCTTCAGCTATTAAATCATCTAATCTTGTATACGAACAAGTTAACATTATGGATATTTAAAAACTTACCAACGAATTAATTAGCAATAAAAGTGATCTGTAGTCAAATTAATGAATTCAGTGAATTCAATTGAATAAATGTAAAATGTAGTTCATTGAATTTTGTAATAAATTTGTTGTTAACTCATAAAAATTATTAACTGATCAAAGAAGAAAGTGAATATAAGTTTGATTGAATTCAAATTTTCGATAGCTAGCTTCTATCATCAGGATTAAATTATGAATTTAGTATCATTTCGTACTTAATTGGTATTTAGATATCAATCAGTGTTTATTTTAGAAGTTTACAAAATTATCACGTTTATAATATTATAACAATATGTTTTTATTCACTAAAATACATTTTATGTTTATAATAAATCAACCGTTTTTACTTAGTCATTTACCATTAATGGTGATAATAACATTGATTATTTTGAAATCAACCAAATATATTGTATCTTTGATATAAATCATAAACGCGTATAAACTTCATTAAGTGAGTGTACACCGTCAGTGATCTCAAAAATACAACATTATCTAGCCAGCAATGAAAAGCACTTTTTTACATTATGGCATTCAACAAGCTGATATCTTAGGATATCTTATTGTGATCATCCACTCTATATATATTGAAATACCACTTTAAATAAATGTGATTATCTGTAGGAGGAACTACAGCAGAAATTGTTCCTCCTATTATCTGTAGGAGGAACTATTAAACTACAGGAAAAACTGCTATGTTATCAGATTTCGACCCCCTATTTATCAAAACAACATAACAGAGGAGCCAAACTATTGCTAATGTAATAAATCGTAATCACAATGTAAATATCTGATTTATAGGTAGTTTTCTCAATGTTAGAATCTAAACATAGTAAAAACTTTATTTAATCAAGAAACAATATGTAATTATATTTTGTTAAAAATACATTTTTGATCAAATCTTGAATACAAGTTTTGAATTAAAAACTTGAATTTATTTACTTTTGTATATTGCGTATTCACCATATTGATGTTGCATACTTATGTGCAAATTTTGAATAGCATAATGGAGCATGGATAAAGATCTTGACTAATTTATACAAAATTGTTTTGATGTGCAAATAAGCCAACGTCGGTGCGAAGATTGAGTTAGTTTCTACTTCACTAGATCAGAAATTTTTAGGGCAGTATTTGCAAGAACACACGAAGATTAAAGTTATACATTAGACAATTTTTGCATTAAAACTTGATAACTAACAGACTGGAAAACCGTTTTGCAAAAATATATTGCTGGAAATGGAAGGCACAACGTAGTCTCAGACAGTATGAGACATAACTGCATACACTTGATTCAGAATTGTTTGACTGACATTTAAGAGAAATCGTTTTTGCTGCATCAATATTAAAGCGTTCAATAAACTCTTCGTGTGATGTTTCAACTTTGACTTTCTGAAATGAATTTCTAAAAGTGCAAACGGGATGTCCATGAGATTAGGAAAATGTGATGAAATTTTGCTGCTATCATGAGCAAATCTTCTTTCACATAAATTATCATTGCATTCCGTTTGTCAGGTTCAATTTCATTTTCATCGTAGATAGTAGATACATTTGGCAATATGCAAATTCCATGTTTTCCTATTTTGCTGGCAAAATGTAAAGTTCAATCTGAAATGATCGAACCTTTTCACATAAATCGAGAAATGATATACTTGGTCCTTGCAATGACTAATTTAAATCATTCAAGATGTCAAACATGTTAACCAGATAGGCTAATTTATGTAATTCACTTTCATCGCTATAAAGTGCTTTAAGCTGTGGTTTTGTTTTCATATGAAATATTTGAGTTTATCACGAAAATGAACTACAATGTAGAACGATGTAGTTATAAATTATAAAAACAAGACACATGCTAAATAGACGAATAACCAAAGGCAAAAAATGCAATAACATTATTAAGGAAATCGTTGTTAGTCGATCACGCTATTTAAACATAAATTTGATTTCAAAAATGCATTCATCTAAAATGGATCATGGATTAGTGTTGGAAATTGTAGCAATTTAATCTTTCGAGCCAGATTTGAATATTCGAGGGTTTTATTTTGCGCACACTCTAATTTTTGTGGCTTGTTTTTTCAGATTCTTCTCGAATAATGTTCTCTGTTAGAGAAATAAATATTTAAAAAAATATTTAATTTGTATATTTTGTCGATGGCATTCCAAATTTGGTAAATAATTCACAACCCAGATTGCCTCGTTATGATTTTAATTATTTCAAACAGCCTAATCGCTGTTTGAACATTCGAATAAGTTCAATTTATGAACACAAGTATAATAATTACTTTAATTCAATGTTGTTTACTAAATGGTCAAGAACAAACATTCCTAAATATAATGGTATTGGTATATATTATATATTGGTATATTAGTATTGTTAGACATATTGCCTAACAATACTAAATAAATGTCAAATGTTTCACAGACCACATATATTTAGCAGTGATTTACACATAATACAACGGCACGTATGAAGTTACACTTTCATCATAGGATTAGCATATTTTAACGATAATGAGTATCTTCGCAACTGAATATATGATAGAATATCTGATAAATCTATAAATTGTTTATTAAAGCAATACGATCAATAGAAATTGTTTTCCAAAAGTAAGGAAACATATATATATACCGATGGCCTTGGTGTAGTGACGTGAACCTAGCAGCAGCTCTGGGGCCCGATACCAAAATGTTACAACTACCGGATCCAAATCGGCTAACGGCTTTAACGGTGAATTAAAGAGACGAGCAAATCCCATATCCGCGATTTTCACTCTTCCTCTATCATGCCCTTCGCCCATCAGGAGAATATTTGCTGGCTTCTAAAACGTAAATAATTTTTAGAATCCATATCAACATTTAGAAGTATAAATGTATCACATTCAAACATAGGCATTGACATTAGAAATTCTACACAATTTATTTTTAACTAAAAACTTGAGTTATCATTACGCCTACTTTAAAATGGATAATTATAAATGAAACAATGCCTCATTATTTACATTAAAATTCATTAATTTATGATTGAATTATTAATAAATAAAATTAATCAATTATTAATAATTAAATTTCTAATTTATTAATATCTACAATGGTGATATATTTTATTGAAAGATAAATGATGTTTTGACTTCGTTAATAAGTTTTGATTGATTTGTTTTAATTAACCTGGAATTTGTTATATCGTTAAATATTAGGTATAATATTTTAAAATACATTTTTTATTTAATAACGTCGCTTTATTACGCAATTGATGACATAAGTGTATTGCCTATCCAAGCACCTTCATATGGAGCTGTCCGCTTGGACTTCGCGGGTCTCACTAAAATCTTTAGGAGGGTCAAAATATTTAAGCTATATTTTGGTGGTCAACAATACGATCGTATTTTTATATCTGAAGAACTAATGATTCATAGAAATATATATCAATGAATTTGCTCTAATATCGTCTATAAAAAACCAATTGACCATATGGCCGTCATACAAATCTGTATAAATACAAACATAGAAACTTATGCAGTCAATAACATATGAGCTACCCAAAGGGTATATTTAATAGTGATTTATGTCACGGTATGTACATATACTATTTCCATTAAATTACAGATTAAATGTGTTAATGTTACATAGAATATAACCAACGTAACATTGTCATCGTTATAATAATCTACATTAAAAATAATCATTGCCTTCCCAATAAGTAAATATTAAAAATATTTTATACTTTTATATTTTTTAAAAAACACAATGTAATATTATTTATTTACTTAAACAAAGTTTATTAAAAAACATATTTAGTATATATTAACAAAATAGTGTGAAATCGTGTTATCTTGCAATCCCTAGGCATTTATGCTATATTTTGTAAGAAGTTAAATAAGGAACGAAAGAATACTAAATTATGCTGTCTAGTAATTTTACTTGATAACGAGCAAACCCATATACACAAACTCGAGCGTTATTATCAAACATGACCAGTTGAATGCTTAGATCAATAATAAACAAATAATTTTAATTTGTTTAAAAATAAAATTAACATAATAAACTAATAAAATTAAAAAACAACAATCAAAAAGACGGCGAAGCGAAATGGTTTGATGTATTTGTTGAACATAACGCTTTTCTAATACACATTCAACAAAATTAAATTACAAATTATTACCAAGTCTCGATGCAAAATCCAATTTTCATGTAGATATGCTATGCCATTAAGAACACCAAATAAAATTGATTTCATAAGAGCAGGTGGATGATTGATTTGTTTTTTATTTAACTTTGCGGATCGGTGAAATTTAATAATATTCTAAAATATACAACAGCAAAATATTATTAAAAAAACATGACATTAGACAATATTAATAACTTTAGCTAGAAGCTATTTCCAGCTTTTTAAATTAAAATAACTAACGCCGTCGTAAGACTAGGCAATATCGATCATTTTAACATTCATATATGCGATATTTCCGGAGTAAACGATAGAGTTTGGTCGAGGTATCAATAGTTTTTATTTTCTTATCGCAAATATAATATCTTAAGATACGATGTCTTATATTGCATAATATAAGACTTGGGATTTAGTTAAAAATAAATGGTATGTTCGAACGCCGCTAATATTTCAAATGAAATGACATGTAGGTAATATATATATTTATTATAGATCAATTTGCAATGATATACATAAGCAAATTGGTCAAATCTTCAGAAAATAGGATTGAGTACCATGTATATTCAGAACTTACATATTCGTGCTAAGACTCGGCATTCACAAGTTTTGATGACGCTATCACCACTACGACAAAAGAATTTAGATCATTAAGAGTTTGATATTTATAAGTTCAAATTTATTTTCTTATGTTCTGCAAGCGAAACATTAATGATACATTTGTCAGCGTGGATTTCCATATTTTATATTTTTAGATTTCATCTATATGTAAACTGCATGTGTATTAATAAATAAATGCTACAAAACAAATAAACTTTCAAACGATATTTGAGGATAATTAGTTTTAACGAAATTCAATCGACAAATTTCATACTACATAATATGCTATCTGTAAATAAAAAATATTTATCCTAAATCAATTATTTATTCATGATACTTGACTATAATTCTACAAATTATCGCTTCTCTCACTGCGCTTTTACTGTAGTAGTCGATCGATGTGTTGCAATGATTATGTATTTAATTATCAACAAAACATTACAATATTGAATGCAGATCATATTTTGAAACAATAGAACAAACTTAATAATTATTCGCTCTTTAGTGGATTAAGACATATCAAAAAGTAAATTAGTAAATAAACAAGCAAATCCCGTACTTAAGCGGGAAAGGCATAGAAAAGCGAATGGTATTTTATTTTTTACTTATTGACGAACAATGTACACGTTGTAATTTATTTGACACACTAGCGCTACCTCAGTATCTTCGAATATATAAGCACAAGTAAATAATACTGAAGTAATTTTCGGAAGATGCTAACAGAGGCTAGCAAAATATCAAAGTTTTCCATTTTTGATCCAGCTCCAATAATGCTTTATCAATAATGGATGATTATCAACTATTTACAAAGCAAATAGTTCCAAAATTTCAGTATTTTAGGTGATTTGTGAAAAGTCTAGAGAAGACTAAATGTCTTACCGACCAGCACAGTGTATGTTACTAAATCAGAAATACTCTGTATAATCAAAAAATGCATTCAATTGTGAAATATTTCGTACAGCAAAAATTACTAAAAGGTACTTACCCAGAGATCATGTTCTGCGTAATCAAAAAGGAGCCATACTTTGCGATCATGATGAGTAAGAAATACTCTTTGTAAAGCAATCACATTTACATGATCCAATTCTCTCAAAAGCTTAACATTTTTTTAAAAAAGCAATATTATTAACAAACTAATTTTCAGTAAATATACGATTACTTTACTAAAAAACGCAATCCGCTAAATACATTAACATTATAATCACATATTTTTTCTTCTGAAAGTATAATTAAATTGTGGAATCTATGATATAATTGTAGACAGATTATAAAACAGTATTTATAAATCAGATTAGATAACTAAATCTACGTATCTTATACTATAAATAAAGATAAATAATTATACGAGAGTTAATACAATTTATATTTATATAACGATAAAATTTAAAATTAAAAATCAATTTTTATTAATTGACCAATAAATAATATACTTTCGAATAAGGAATACGATAAATTCGAAGGAACTGCTATGTTATCAGGTTTTGGCCCCTATTCCTCCACGCAACACAGCAGCAAGGCCAAACACGTGCTAATGACGTATTTCCTACAAAACTGACTTGAAAGCAATCTGAAGTTTGATTTTGCTAAATTAAATCCAAGTAAAATTCATTATTGTCTATTATGAGAAATGTACATCATAACGATTGCAACTCTGACGTTCATTCACATATTAATGAAGATGAGAAAGAATTGCATTAGCATTGAGTACAGACGTATATTTACAGAAATTTTAAACACTAGTAAGGAATACATGTAGTTGTCTTCTCACTACGTTAGTCCTTTATATTAAATGGCATGTGTAATTATACTCTACGCACTTGACGATGCAACGAAATTAGAAAATAAGACAAGTAATATTGACAACTAATATCAAGAATTTACGCGTTATTAGTCATATGCGGAAAGGTAAAAATAATTATTATCAGTAAAGTATCTTATCAATTAATGAAAATAAAAAATATTGAAAGATTTTTTATAGATGCACAGCTGCGTAAAATATGGAAGTTATGCAATGGTGCAAACGCTTCGCAAAAATTGTCGATCACGAAGGATAGAGTTTGATGCCTAATTGCTAAGGTAATCAAATGATCAATGTGCATTTCGGATTCAAGAGCTACCATAAAAAAATAAAACAAAATAAATTTTTATATTAAAGCAGAAAAATACATAGTATAATAATTTTAAAGTATAGAGTAAATAAATGTTTAGATCACTTATTGAAATATCTACATCTTAATATTATATCATCGATATAATACATTATATTAATAATATTAAATATAATTCTAAATATTATTACTGTTGAGATTTAACAATTTATTAGTAATTTTCGTATTGTCCTGGTTTGTTTGCTTGTTTTAGGTAAAATTTAAGAGCTGATATTAAAAATATCATTAAATGATTGCTTATATTTATTATCCAAGGCGGTTTTAATAAATATTTTTTATTTTTATAAAATCACAATAATAAATATAATATACTCACTGCAAGTTTGGAATCAAGAAGAAATTCGAAACGTCTTCACAGTATTTTGTAAGATACCTTCATCACCAATAAAGATAATAATCACCGTTCCCGGTTATATTGTCGACTACAGCAATAATATGGTGAATAAATTTTCAAATTCTTAGTTTTATACTGAAGTTAAAATATTATAGTCAAGATTCATTAGTTGATGTGCAATTATTCCATTTAGTATGAAAAATATTCGTCAGTTAATATTTTTATAATTTTATAATTATTTACATTATTGCGTGAATAGACAAGTAATGAATAATAATTTATTTAACGTGACAAATGCGTGCCAGCTGCACGCTTACAAGTTCAATAACATCAAACAAAAACAGCAAACGTCAAGCAGATAAATCAGTTAAATTCTTTAAGTGGGGTCGGATTTGGCGTTTTAAACACGGCAGGGAGGTTGATTGGCACATATGAATGGGTAGATGATTCCACGAGAGAAGAGCAGCCACAAGGAAGGGGAACAAGCCAAAAGAGGTAGAGTAGCTTGGAACATGTAAAATAAGGAAATTACGGGAAAGCAAAGAACAGTAAACAGGATAAGAATTATCAAGAAAATGAAGGTTGATACATGAAGGGTTATGAAAAGTTACAATGCTGAAAGCAATGGGAAGAAGACGAATGCAAAATAAATGCAATTATGAATATAATCTTAACAAAACAAATAAATCTATTTTATTGTTAAAATCAATATTTACGAAATTACGTGACTCATAATGTTAAATTTTTTTAATTTAACTTGGCTCTTTATTAAGTAATTCAGTCACAGATTGTTACAAGTTTCAACATGTTAAATAGCATAAGTATTGGGTTAATAAGTATTAGATTAATCATATAAAAAAGTAGGTATGCATAAAATACTAACTGCAATTTCTCTACATGAGCTCATTGATAGTCCCATTCCGTCAATAACCTTCACTGCATATTCTCTTGTATTGTCGCTGAATAATATAAATATGTTATAAGTAGCAATGTAATAATATAATTTATATAGGTCGTTTACATAACTTTATTATGCTAGAAAAAGGTGTAAAACAAAATAATAAAGATAATGCAGATACAAATCAATGAATCAAACAATTTCCACAAAAAATATTAAAACAAAATTTGTGTATCAATGCAGATATTGTATATTTCTACATTACATGTGTAATTGTATATTTAAATGTTATTACAAGAATATAAAACTTCTAAAGATGATTCATGCAACATGCCTATGTTAAAAAATAAAATTACTGAACTTAATAAAATTAATGATTTATTAAATTAAGTAAATAAATTTTTATATAAAAATTTATTAATGATATTTTAATTATGTATTATTAATAAAAATATTTTATTATATAAATTAAATTGAATTTGAGTGAGGATTGCGACGGTGTAATAGCATTTAAATTAGAAGAAAGATGGCAAAAACCAACGCAAAATTTATAAAAGAACATCGCTCTGCTCTGCATACGGCGGCTCACTCTGCTGTTGCTGAACATTCCCTTTTGACCGGACACACAATTAACTTTGATGAAGTTAAAGTCCTTGCTTATCGACAACAAGCCTTCCAACGACAGATTCTTGAATCACTGTTCATCCGCGATATCAAGCCGAAGTTAAATGAGAAGGATGGATATCATCTAATGTTGGGAGGTATTACATAGCAGGGTTGACGAAATTAGCGCTGGCTTTCCTTGTTTTGACTTTTTTTCTTCCTTTTTATGTTAACGTGTACACTTTTTTGCCTTCATTTCAGATTGCTGAAGATGATGCCAGCTAGGCATCGAAATATTCAATTTAATAAATTTTGCGTTGGTTTTTGACATCTTACTTCTAATTTAAATTATATAAATTGTTTAATAACAAATTTAAAAAAAAAACAGAAAATAATATAATATTTTCATAACAATCCGACGCGGATGCTAGTAGGCATTTACATGTATTAACAATTAATTGCAAATAACGAAATTAAATGCCTGATTTTGATAATGCAATTGTCGGGAAGACTGACGACGTCACTATATTATTAATAATTAATTAGTAATTAATTAATTTTATGTAAATAATAAAAAATATTTTGGTATTGATTTCATTCTATTTTTCTATAATATTATTTAATATTATTTTATACAATAAATTACACGGTTAATGTTTCAAAATAAAATTAACAACTATTTGTTTTGCATTTCATTAGAGCAATCTTTCAAAAATAACTACATGGACACTTTTAAAAATACCTTTACAAAGACACACATAGAAGTTATATTTAATTGTTATATATTCATCGGGATGTTTAATTCGTGATCAAATAGATATCCAATGTCGTAATTAGCATTCTGTTAGATCTTAATATCCTCATGGAGGAATAATATTATACCTAAAGAATAAAGTTATAACGATCGTTTAAAGGAGCTACAGATCTCTCTCAAATTATATTCTTTATTGAAAAGTTTGCTTTAGAAATCAATAAATTTGTCATCTTGCTGTATGATTATTTATGATTATTTTTATTTTTTACCCGTCTTTAGGAACAGCCTTATAGACGTGTCCGTAAGTTCCACGCCCAACTTTACAACCAGCAAAATTGAAGATGTCCTCTATCTTACTACGAACTTGAGATAGTTCTCGCTTGAAGCGGTAATCAACCATTTTGTAATCTGAAGAATATAAACATAAATCCTGTTTAAAAATTTATAATCTAGAACATAACAAAATTTAACTTGCTTTTAAATAACCAAAAAAATTCAGTCTTTAAAAAAATTAGCGTTTTAGTTTGACGCCCTCATTCAATCTTCACATTTAGGTGTATAATATGTAGTCGTAATTACTTAACAAAATATTAAGATAGATTTGAAATTTATTTGAAATTTTGTCCACTCGCTATTTTTCTAGTACATTTTCGAAAATAGCTCAAACCGAGACTTATCATCTTTCTGTCTCATTATCACCACGTTCTACTCGAACAAAGAAATCTTTCTGCGTGAACTCATTTCAAATGGATCTGACGCCCTAGACAAAATCAGGTACAAACACCTGACCGACCCTACCAAACTCGACTCCTGTAATGAGCTTGACATCCATATCATTTCTGACAAGGACAACAAGCAGCTGCACGTCATCGACACCAGCATTGGCATGACGAAGGGCGACATGGTGAACAATTTGGGCACGATTGCCCGCAGTGGGACGCAGGCAAATATAGAGGCCCTACAGAGCGGAGCCGACATCAGCATGATTGGGCAATTTGGAGTATGCTTCTACTCGGCATATTTGATCGCGGACAGGGTTACGGTCGTGTCCGAGCATAATGACGACAAGCAGTACATCTGGGAGTCGAGTGCGGGCAGAAACTTTATGGTGCGCCAGGACACTACAGGTGAACGTCTGGACCGCGGGACAAAGATAACACTCTGGCTAAAAGAAGGACCAGTTGGAGGAGTACCTTAAAGAGCGCGAGATCAAGGATATTGTGAAGAAGCACTCTCAGTCCATCGAGTATCCTATTATGTAAGTCATGCAAAAGGAGCTCGAAAGGGAGATGTCTGATGACGAAGCTGAGCCCGATGAGGCCGAGAAGAAGGAGGAAGACAAGCTGAACGTGGATAAATAAGCCGAGAAAGATGACGAAGAGAAGCCCGAGAATCATGTATGAATCATCTTTGTTGTATCCTAGTTTAAAAAATTCAAGAGAAGGAACGTCAACAAGGAAGAATCGTTATGATAAAAAATGCTTAATAGGATTAGTAAGAAAAATAAAAATGCTAGAAGAAAAATAATTTGAGGCTATTTACAATATGATGAATTTGATGGTCTGGGTTTTGAGGATGTTAGCATATACTTTATTTTGCGTGGAATACGTTAATAAAGTTTTGGAAATTTGAAAGAACGGTTCAAATTCGATAGATTTGAACAATAGTTAGCAATAACTATTGGCCCTTGTTTTGGACAAGTTGGGTGCAAAGAATATTTCGTGGCTCTCTCTATATCAAGTTCCATATAATTCGCATAAAATTTCTGCGATCGTGTATACAATCTGTAAATAGTTTAAGTTCACTGTTACGTTGGTTGGATTTAGTGCATGATTTGTTTGTTAAGCGTTCTTCATTCGTGATCATTAATTTTGGTTAATCGCAAGTGACATATAGAAACATGTAAATGAATGTTTTACTTAAATCTTTTCTGGATATTATCTTTTAATTAAACTGATATATACGAATTGTTAGAGCCATTGCACTAAGACTAACTATATATTATACTTTTTTAAGTATAACTAACTTAAATATAATGTTAAATGTACAGATTTAACTATCGCCGAGAACCACGCTGGAGTATCAATATATACATCTTAAGTCGATTGATTTTAAATCCATATTCGCTGCCAAATAACCAGATTTAATCATAAGCTCAAACAGTTTAATGTATTACTCCGAGACGTATATATGTTTATATATATGCAATTAAAAAAACTGCATATATATTTAAAACAGTTTAATCAATAAAATTAGATGAAATAAAATTTATTCAGCATTTATAAAATTAGTGATATAATGCCTTAATAATACAAAAGCTTTATTGCTATTATACAAGCAAAAGCATATTCCTTTGTCTTAATAGAATACGAAAAAAACCATTCCCGCATTTTCGATTTCTTAAAAATACAAAATGAATGTATTTAAAACGGATAACATTGAAGAGGCTAGTTGACGATAGGATTGATAAACAGTACTATACGATAAGACTTATTAGTCATACTAAGAGGCAGTGCACAGTAAATATGATTAATTCAGCAAAATCGAGATAAAAAAATAACAATATATATGTACTGTAGGTTCTTACATTAAAAAGGACGAAATTGGACTTAGAATACAATATATTTACTGAAACGAGGCCAATTATTGTAAATAACGATCTAGCTCAGTGCTTCCTAATAATTTCTATTGATATTTATACTGCCATGCGGATTCTTAATATAGACGTATTTATATAATATGTGATTCACAGTCTCAATTGGCTTGTATTGCTCGAGTTAATATAAACTCAAATATGCAAACCTACGATTATAGGACCAATAATTATAATGCCAACTGGGAATTGATAAACTAGCTTGTGTAATTTAACACAAAGTGAACGAACAAAAAACATTTGCTGTCTATTCTTATCGCATGTAAGGTTAAATTAAAGGCGATATTTGAGGTTTATAAAAAAGTGCCTTAACAAGTAATTAGTTTGAATAACCCGTCGAAACATGTGAATTGAAATAGCATCACAAAATTGATAGAGTTTATTAATCAAGATTCACCAGTTATAATTATCGTAAGGTTAATAGGATAACTGTTATTCACAGACAAGCTTTTCAAACTTGCAATGACGTTAAGAGATTATGTGAATGAAATCAGTAAGTTAAAAGGAATGATCATAAATTGCTCACACGAACCCACAGATGAGAAACTGCAGGGAAACGCAGGGGCGATGGAGTCGCGGTTAGATGTGTCAATGGAACAACTAATGATTTAAGGTTAATTATTTAATATTCGCTACTGCATTGTTTTAAATCAATTGTTCATATACCTACTTGTGTTAGTAGAATGACAAAGCAAAGCAATCCTGCCTTGTGCTCGGAGAGCAAGAATAAGAAGCAGAATATTGAATGTAGGAACAGTAAAAAGAACTGAAAGCTGGAATTATGAAAGTAGGAAGATTAGCTAGAACTCAAGTTATTAAAAATGCTATTCTGCATTCCGTTCCAAACAATTACAGAAAAACATTTTAGAAACTATGCATTCATTGTATTGGACTGTATCATTGCCAAGACAGATCGTAAACACATAGGCCATCAGGTTACTACTTGCTTTTGATAGTTAGCTTCTTGAGATTGTTTATCATATAGCTTTCGGATTTACTTGCGCCAATTCGATACTATATCTTGCATGTTTCCGTAGATCTAATATGGGATTCTATATGAATTTAATAGAAGTTTATGATCTGGAGTAACTAGATCTCTCAGCGGATATATGGAAAGCAACTGAACCAAGTCAGTAATGCTATGTCTAGGAACAAACTTTTGATTTAATCTATACTTAAGTTAATAATTAAAAATATCAAATTACTTTTCGAATTAAAAAGCAACTATTATTTAGTTATGTTATCGAGTGTTTAAGAAAACAAACAATTTGTTTTGAGACGGTAATAATAATTTAAATAATTACATTCAAATTATAGGTGAATAAATATCGACTAATGTTGAATACAATTCATCATTATACACAGGCATTTGAAAGTTTCACCGGATTAACCATATTAATATACTCGGCAAACACTTATAAAAATAAGAAAACAAAGCATCATTTGTTATTACTACAGATGTTTTCAACGGAAGTAAAAACTTCATAGTACGCAGCATCGTACCGAAACCGATTAATATTACGTTTGGGAATAATTGCTGCAGTGTCAGTAGCATAAAATAGATGACAAAATTAATAGTCATCCCCTCTGCTAAGAACTTCTTTGCATGTAGGTCGCAGAAGAATAGTATGTTCAAATTGTGCAGTATAGCAGCCTTTAATGTCGCATAACGGTGGATACGATTCCACTATTCCAGTATCTACAAGATTTTTCAACCCCATAAGGTATCTTGTTTCTCCCAATTTGTCAAGCCATCTTCGACAGAATGGTAATGTATCAAAATGTTTATTTATCGTGTTCAACAGTTGGCGTGCTCGAGCTACCCTAAATCACAAGACGGAATAGTCGAAGCATTTTTTACACATCTTTAATCAAAATTTATTCAATACGAAAACATACAAATGACAGCAAAGCCGGTGTTACATTATCACATTACATTTTGCTATTTATTTAAAATGAACATTTTCAGATTACGTCTGTTTATTTAATTTTATTAAACACGCGAAAGTAATTTTACCATATAATTTATTTCTTGTTATATACTGTCTTTCGATTTTTTTGTATTATGATTTTATTGAAAAGATTTGGTAATGAATATTTGGTTTAAAGAAATGCAATTATAAATTAAATTCAATCAAAGTTTGATTAAATTAAAAATAAATTGCAGTGACAATTTTATTGCTAAATTAATAATGGAAGCAGAAATCTAAATAAACAAACGATTGCTCAAAAGATCGCTGATTTATTTCAGTCGTACGTTAAGTAATGTACATCAGTAAACAGTGAATATTTGTAGTATTACTGACCGATTAATATCTATTTGGAAGTGAATATCATGATTTCGAAGTAAATTAGTATTTCTTTTGATAATGCTAACAGTAGTTAGCGAAATATTAAAATTAAAAGTTTTCTCTTTTTTGATCCTGCCCCCAAAATTCAATAAAATAGAGTAGCAAATAATTATCAGAATCGAGTACAAGTCAAGATGTTTAGTGTTATATAAAAAGAAAAAGTAAGTGATACGTGATGCCATATTAATTCAAGTGCTCTAGTAATATAAATTAAAGCATGGCAATTTAATATATAGTATTTTTCAAAGATTATTAAGTTCGACATCAACAGATAAAATAGAAATTGTGATAATTGATAACCTTTTATTTCTATTGCATGATCAGCTAAATTATTTATTTAAAGTCAAGAACATTCACTAATAGAAATGTCATATTTAAGACTAACCATTATGAAATTAAAAACTCATTAAATGAGTAAAAAGTACGCCACTATAAGTCGCGACATATTTTATACGATATTATTTAAAATATGTCACAATAATACAGTGGATATTAAATGATAGAGCATAAACATTTTGAACATGACCAAAATTATTATGCTCAAATATTATAAGCTACATTACTTGCAAGTCAATTTGTAAACATCGCTTGAACTAAAATCTAAAGTTGATAGATTATATTTGTATACGACATTGTTGTATTAAATTTGTGGGAATAGAAAAATAAAATCATTTGACAAGCAAGTAAGGCATTTACCTGATAGGCGCAGAACCAAAATCGGGGTTTCGGCTATAATGAGATACATCTATATCATTGTGCACATATCCTTTTCCAGTGCTACCAAATGTTTCAATTGCGTACAATTCGCCTTCCTAAATTAGTATGTATTTACATTACAACATTTAGATAATTTCAATGCTAGAAGAATAGATACAGATGATATGGATTTTAAACGCAGTAAAAAAATAGATTTTAGATATGTTCATAAAAATCACAAATGTGCTGATCGGCAAAAACAATTTAATGTTTTAGGACAAATTATTGTCGGCTCAGTCAATAATATAGAGAGTCTAGAAAGTTGGTTTTGTAACTTTAGCTGCCTAACCAGTTTTCTACAAATACAATTACCATGTCAATGAATTTCATGTAAATTTTTTAGGCTTGTGTTGAAAATAAACTAATGAAAAACAGCAAACGGAATGTATAAAACACCTTCCCTGTATGGTATTTTATGTGTATAAAGTTTGAAAAAAATTATAGAAACCAGCAAGCAGAATACGTAAATTACCTTCCATGTATGATCATATATGATTTTGAAGTTAATTATTTGGTTTTATGTCTTTTAAGACTTAGCAATAAAAGTTTTGGGGCACATCGAAATAAGACACTATTTATTTTATCAAGTAAATGTAATTCTCAGACCATATTGATTCGTATTGCGTTACTGATACAACTGATTCAAACTAGGTTGCAATACATTTTACAACGACGTTTTGATAATTTTTTAAACGAGGATTCAATATTTTTAATAATGTGAATAAACTTTGCATATATGAACTTTAGAATCTAGGAAATATGAATTTGTGAAAACATTGGTAAAATTGTTACATATTCAAAACAGGTTAACACAGCGTTGTCCTAATTACATTTGTAAATCTATTTAACAAAATTTATTATTCATATTGATTAAGGCGTTTTCTAAATATTACAACACACTTTTGCCTTTAATTTAAAAACCTTTTCATACTTAAAAATATACCTCCATTCTTGTGGCATCTCCACCTCTTACAATCGGCACTGATTTACCAGCGTGTATAGTGTAAGGGCCGATCAAATGTCCCTGAAGATTTCGTATAGCTCGCACTAAACAAAACAATAGCTTAAATTATCTACTCATATTTGCACAGAAATATTTTTATTATTGTAAAGTCAGAGTAATACTCAAATAATTAATATTATAATCAAATATATACAATCAATTATCAATTAATCAAAATCCTTTATTATGAAATAAATAATAAATAACAAGCTTACAGTGTTTGAAAAACTAAAAAATAAGGAAATAAAAGATGATAATAATATAGCATTATTGATTGTTTAAGTATTTTATAGCTTAGATCGTAAAACTTTTCAAAATGTTGGTTGATGAATTTTTTGTAGAAGTATCGAGGTTTTCGTATCAGGGTTGTATTGATAATACAATGGAAGAGGATCTTTAACCAGAGGTTGCACCTTAAGTTGAAATAAATATCCAATATCGTTTACAATTTAAGAAACTGTATTTTTAGAAAGTTTTAGTGTGGCTCAAGCGTGTATAGGAAATACGACTAGCAACATTATGAATGCTATAGAAGATGCAGAGATCAATTGATGATACGTTAATAAATAATCGATATGAATATGTTAGTAATGAGCGAATAAGTGGAACATACAGGGTGCGTAGGCCAGTTGCGTAGCATTATGGTGATTTAAGCTTGCGATGTAGAAATTGACGCAAAAACCACTTTCTATAAACAGTAACAAAGTGTGCTCGCCAAGAAAATTAGCATTAAATAGAATACCAAGAATGCATACATTTTCGACAAAAGACCAAAATTTTCTAAACTATAAAGAAAGTATATATCTTAATATGATCATTAAATTAACATCAATTAAAACTACTTTTTATTTATATCTTAAAGATGACATATTTAAATTTACAAGAAACATATTTTTACATGCATACCATATAATATAAAATATAATACATTAAATAATAAAATTTTGAGAATTGCAACAATATGTAATGATATTGGCTTTCTTCAAAATCATTTAAATAATTAAATAGATGCATATTTTAAACTAGGTTACTATAAAAATAACATCAAGCAGAAAATAGTAAAATATATAAATCAACACAATGATATTAAAAACAAATTTAAAATCATTAGCGGAAAATTTTTATGGATGGATAATAAATAATATACTTTGTATTAGAATAAGATACTATATAATCAAATTTCATAGGGGAAAGGCGTCCTTAATACGTATTTGGCCTGGCTGCTATATTGGGTAGAGGAGTTAGGGGCCGATACCTGATAGCATACTAGTTCCAACTGATGACCTGTAATCCTTATTCTGATACAACGTCTATCATTTATTAGTCAATTCATAAAAATTGACTTTTATTTTAAATTTAATTTTTTATTTTAACTTGATTTTAATTATAAAAAATCTTATAACAATTATTTAATTTAATATTTAATTATTAAAATTTGATTTAGCATTATTATGTTTTGTTTATTTTATAATTATATTAAATACGTAGACTCAGTTAGCTGATTTCATTTTTAAGATACATATGGACAATTTTTGATATTTGAATGTTAATTTATTGAACAAAGTTTATTTCGTCAGGTTGATAACTTCCAAATATATAGATGCGTTCGATATAGGCGCGCTAGTTTCGCATGATATTAAGGCATATCATCGGCATACTTAATGCAAGGCGAATTGATATAATATGATTTTAACGAATATTTTTAGAGACATTATGTTAATATAACGAATAATTCGAATATAATATAAATAATACGAATATAACGAATAATACGTCAAAATATTTTAACGAATAAAATAATATTATTACATTACTATTAATATTATATTATAATATATTATCTATATTATGCTGTCGTTAAATGATATATTATGCTTTAGATTGCATATTAGCAAACCGGCGGCCGCAAGCCGGATCCGACCCGCCGAGAATTTTTATCGGACCCGCCGCTAGAATTTGAAAATGATATATACAGATCGACCAAGTCACTCGTAAAGATGTTTTTGCATGATCACAAATTTATTCCAATTTATAAATTAGGCAGGCCCTTCATGTCAGAACATGATGAAAATATGGGCGTAAAGTGCTCAAGCTTGCCTATCTCCCTACTTTATATCATATTTCTCAAAACAAATTAAATCAAAATGATTATAGCGTTTGCTTATTTTGAGACAAATGAACAAATATTAGACAGTATACATTTCAAGTGATCGTTTTAATGTTGTATCCGAAGTGCTGACGACGAATAAAATGATTAATATTCAAATATGAATGAATATTTTGTTCCATATCCTAAAATAGCGACAATTACATACAAATAATGATATACAAGTGTAAAAATTAATTGCTAAGGTAAAATTAGCATGAATCATGTATTTTTGGTTGCTGCATAATTACGATGTGAGATTTAGATGCAAGGGCTGTTGAAAAAAGCGTAAAACAGATTAAATGAGATGAAAATAACCGAAATAATGATTTAAGTGAGATATCGAAATTAAAATTCGTTATATTGTCAGTTAATAGAGCAGGGCAAAAACAAAGTAAAATTCATCTTCAGTTGATAATTGTTAAAGAACAAAGTTAGAAAAATTAATTTTATTTAAAAAAAGACATCTTACCTTTATAAGTTTTACCGTCAAGTTCTACTTCATATGATTCCATTGTTTCCTGAATAGCTTCGCCTATTTCGCAGAGTGGAACGTCGATACCAGCAGTCTAAAGGCAACAAATAATGTAAATTATGATGTCATATATTTAAAATTAGCTGTCAACTGTTAACTACCAAAATTTTCTAATTTAATTTTAATTAAATTTTACAAAAAATTAAAATTAAAATTTTACAAAAAATCATTAAATGTACAGTTACTTTAATTCGTTTATAGATTGCTATAAAATTTGTTAATTGGATGTGTATACTAAAAGCTAATTTAAATAAACTTTTTAAAAAATTACATTCAAACAAATCTAATTTAAATAAGATAGTTGCAAATAAATAATATTAAAGCATTGAAATGTATTATCGAAGGCACCATGTTTTACTTGTAATAAATATTCGCATGTATGCATTTAATTTTGGAAATGCTAAAAGCAGTTTTAATTGTATTTTTTAAACAGACTTTTGAAATTCGCATTAGCAAATTGGATGAATTAAAAAACAAAATTTGTATCAATAAAAATAATCTAGTGTAACGGCGAGATTGCTCAAATTAAATAATATAAAAACATTCAAATCTATTGTACATGTATAATTTCCAATTTTATCATATCAGGAATATAGTTGTGTATATTTTGACATTGTGATTAAATATCTATTATATTTTTATCATGAATTTAGTTTCTTAGAATGCCGAAAAATATCAATAAATGAAATTAGTATTGTTTTTTAATGAAATTTGAGGTGACTATTTTATTTAGATCAATAGATTGCAGCAATTCTATATTGTAACCAATTTTAAACGTGTGAGCAAATTTAATTTTAATTAGTAAACTAACATAGTTATTTATTATTAGTAGACAATACAAATTTTTATTTCCACAAACATGTTGATATTTAGTTCGAAAATATTTTGATGCGTGCTACTAGTGTACATTTTCTTCAACTTTAATAATAATTAAATGTGCAGTGGTAAATAAATACTCGCCGAATAAGTCAATATTAAATTATAGCCATGATCAAACGATTTCTGAGAAATCGTTTGTTCGATTTGTTCGTTCTCACTAACGTTCGTTAGTGAGAATGTTTCTGGAATCTCATGATGAAGCCAAGATGTATACGTTTCCTAGTGTAAGCAAACAACAATTGTTTTGTGGCGTTATCCCTACTGGTAGAGATTGACAGGATATATTTACTTGTACAGGAATACACATTCAATTTGAATAAACACCAACAATGAAATTCTAAATGCACTATCACTTAAATAAAAGAATATAAACTAAAAATATAAATTTCATGTTAGATATCAGTTCAACAGATAAATCACAAAACGGTAAAATGGAATACAAGAATGAAATTAGATAAAGGCTATTGAGAGTAAAATAAATCCAAATTGAAACAGTTAAAGTAAAACAAATTGAACGAAACCGAATTTATGCAATCAGTAAAGTTATTTTTGAAAACTTGATGCAAGGACGAATATGAGAACACAATTTGCAAATTGTAAACCCAACGAGGATCGGTTGAATTTAAAGTATTATGATTCGAAACAAAGATAAGAAAAACCGGTTGAAAAACTAAAAAATCAGATCTGTAAACGGGGTCTACGTATTTTATACTATATTTAAATTTAAAATAAAAATAAATAGTTATAAGAAATAAATAATTATATAAGATTTTAACGAATTTATATTTATAACAAGTTAAAATTTATAATTGAAATTAAAAATAAAAGTCAATTTTTAGGAATTGAGTTATAAATAACAGACGATGTATTGCATACGATGAATTGAATACGAATAAAAGATAGAGGTCACCGGGAGGAACTGCTATGTTATCAAGTTTCGGCCCCTATTTCTCGAAACAACATAGCAGCTGGGCGAAATACATGTATTTCCTCTTATGAAATTCTAATACAAAGTATATTATTTATTATCCATAAAAATATCCCGCTTAAGAGTTTTACGATGAAAAAGAATCAATATTAGAGGTCATTAACAGGCACCGTTATGTAATCAGGTCTCGGACACTATTTCTAGACCCAACATAGCAACGCTGCCGAATACATGCTAATGACGTATTTCGTCTAATAAAATTTAATTATTTAAAGTACCTTACTCTAATACAAAACAAATTATTCATTACCCATCTATAAAAATATTCCGTTAAAGAGTTTTAATTTATTTTTAATAATATTTTGTTGATTTATATATTGTAAATTTAATATTTGAATAATATTTTGTTGATTTATGTTATCAGATTTCGATATATAGGTTTATGTTATAAACCTACAACATAAAAACGTATAGCATATAAACCTATAACATATAAGGTTTCGGTATATAAGTTTATGTTTTGATATATAGGTTCGGTATATAGTTTTATGTTATCAGGCTTCGGTATATATTTCAATATATTATGTTATCAGGTTTCGGTATATATGTTTCGGTAATATATAAATATTGTTTTTACAATATTTATATATTGTAAATTTAACATTTAAATAATATTTTGTTGATTTATTATTATTAAACCACTAGACCTTACAGATCGTGAGTTACAACATCAAGAAGACGAAAATAAAGTCAAATCAAAGTGAAGTAGCAAAATGAGTCCAGGACAATCGATTCTGAGCCACCATTTCCAGTTATTGTCTCCATCTTCTTTTAAATCTCCGCCAGCCAATGTTCGAGTAGCTGAATAGTATTTTCTTGGCATCGTCTTCGATCGTTCTCTTTAGATTCTTACGAACACCGTTTCTGGGGCGCCGACAAGATTTTACCGGGTCCAAGTACAGGGATTACTTTGGGAGTCTATCTCTTTGCATCCGAAGTACATGACCAAGATAGCGCAGTCTATTTTTCCGAATCAAATCAGACACAGATACGTCGAGTGAACATCGAGAATACACTTCTGCGTTCGATACATGATCGAGTGGATTGACTTTTGCAATTCTACGTAGACATCGTCGCTCAAAAACAGCAAGTTGATTATTTGTTGTAAGTTTTTCAGGCCAGCACTCGGATCCATACAGTAGTACTGGACGAACAATAGACGAATATATTCGGATCTTTCTTTTAATATATACATTATTATCACGCCAGAGGGAGTTTAGACGCGAAAAGGCGAAACCAGCCTTTATTATCCGGCTTCGAATGTCGTAGTCACATCGGCAGTCTACGGAAAACACTGATCCAAGATAGGTGAACGATTGTACCTGTTCAATAGTAATACCATCAATAATAACTGAGCACGGAGTGGAGTTTATGGCGAGTAGTTTACATTTCGGTAAGTTAAGGAATAACCCATATTTCTTTGCTGTCTCGCCTATGCGGGTTGCTGTACGTTGCGCATCCTCAAATGATTCTGACAGTACGACTACATCATCCGCGTACGTCAGATCAGAAAGCAGCATATTGCTCGGATGCAGGCGTATACCTTCACTGTGCAGGTCGAGCGTTTCCCATAGGAGATGATCGATGAGAATGTTGAATAGTTCTGGTGATAGTACTCCCCCTGTCGAACACCTGTACTGACAGGAAACGGAATTCCAGTACAACCGTATTCGCGCACGACTGACACAGTATTTTCATACATTGCACCGATGAGTTCACACGGGTGTTTAGGAATGCCTAAGGTAAGGAGGAGCTTCCATATGAATAGTCGATTAATTTGGTCAAACGCCGACTCGAAATCCAAAAATAGTAATATTAACGGTTGTTGATACTCTTGACGGACATCCATCAGAACGCGAAGGGTGAATATATGATCAATGCATCCTCGATTTGGTCTAAATCCAGCTTGATTTTCTCTTGTTTGAATTTGCCGTAACGGCCTAATTCTGTTCAGAATTATGCCTTCCATGATTTTATATACTACAGGTAGGAGAGATATGGGTCGAAAATTCGAGCATAATGAAGCATCCCCCTTCTTCAGTATTGGAATTATAACTGAAGTTTGCCAGTCCATGGGAACCTGTTGATTTATACTTCTCCATTATAAGAATTAGAAAATATCATAAATTTTGCTTAAAAATTTAAAGAAAATTAATAATGTTATATCAATAATAAAGCTATATAAATAAAGCTATAATTATTTAAAAAGTCAAAGTTTGAAAAAAATTAGCAGTCTATAATTCACAGGAAGGGAATTTCAAAAAATTAAGCAATACCTTTATTCCGGTATTAGTTGCATCTCGAACAGCAGCCAGCAGATTATCATACTTCGGATCAAAGGAAATAGTAAAAGCGCAATCAATAATGTAGCCTAAAGAAAATATGAATTGTAATATTGCAGTCATTGCTGTAATAGCAACCTGGCTAAAACGTTATCATAATCATGTCGTAATAAATAATTACATTATATAAAAAATTTAAATTATTAAATATAACATGTATTAAATTATACAATATATTATTAAAATATATCAAACTAATATATTAAAAATAATCAATTGAACTCTCATGTTATTCTCGCTTTACATATCAAAACGTATAACGAGTAATATATATAATTATATTATAAATATGTAGGTACAGTATATCATTAACATAAAATATTTATAATTATTAATTATAATTATAAAAATTACAATTATTTGAAATATGATTAATTACCTTATAATAAAATATTAAAGATTTTTTATTATAAAAATTCAAAAGTCAAAAGGAGTTTTGAGGTTCTAAATGGTAGTTTAAAATTTTACCGCAAAAGCCTGAAACGAAATACCTACATCAGTCATAATTTTTTAACAAAATTTAGTTGAAAACTTTCGGTCTCATAAAAAGACAAGGTGTTCCATGCAGTACTGTAAACATGGTTCTTTTGATTTACAACAATTAAAGAATTTAAGAAGTATTAACTTTTAGAAGGTTAATAAAAAGTGAAATAGATTTTTGATTCATAGTTGCATATTTATTTTTAAACGGCGAATAGCGCTCTAAACTGCGATGAATTTTAACATCTAAATGTCAAAATATCTCAACGTGAAGGAAGCAATGTATAAATATGAAAAGACGTAAAGTCTTAACGACAATGCAGCATTACCTTCAACATTTAAGTTGCAATATATTAAATGACAATAATCTAAAAGATACACTTATAGATCAAACATAAAACACAATGCCAAAGTATATAATTGTTTTACAAGTTTGCTTATTTTTTATCATTAAATATAAATTCTTGAGAAATAATCCTATGCTAGATGATTGAATTGTAAACGAAAATAGCAAATGCACAAAATGGAAGATCAGTGAAATGATTAAATGCGAATTAAATTATGAAATTAAATATTAAAATACAAAATGAAAAAAATATAAATATAAAATAAAATAATAATTTAATATAAAATAAAAACAGCATTGCTAATTATTAATATTTCAAAATAGTAAATAATACAAAACAGTAAATGTTTAAAGAACGTTAAATCCCTAGCTAATTGTATCTAAAATGCAACGCATTTAAGAAAAAAAAGTGAAAGATTAATGTATAAATAAGGAAAATAATAACTTCTAGTATATATGTATGTTCAAGATGGGCTCATTTTACAATCACTAACCGTTCACGTGTATTCCATAATCAATTTTACAAACATCGTTGTAATCAAGAACAGTTTTATCGCCACTATTTGGAGTATAATGAGCAGCGCAGTGATTAAGTGAACATCCTGTAGGGAAGGCGAGACCAGCTTTGAGACCATCTTTATTTATCAATCTTAAGGCACATTCTTCTAAACGCTCACTAAATGATAAAACATAAATGTACAAAAGCGAAGTTTAAAATTTAGAGAACAAAAAAACAGATGTTTTCAAAAAGCACATAAAAGTGGCCATGCTCATACATAGACCATATAAGTTTATAATATCAGTGTTGACTTCTCTATGAAATTGCACAAACAGAAAAGCTGCACACATGTGTATATAATCGATACTGAGGTAATTATGTTCAGGAGTTCAAGTGACAATGATATGCTTCGTTTGTAGAAAAAATCAAGGTTTTACAGATAGCAGAAAATATTTACGTTTCCATACACTCTAATCGAGATCAAGGAAAACATTTAAAACACCGTATTTTATATTCAAATGAATATTAGTTTACTTTCACAACACTTGAGCAAATGCTTGCGTATGGAAATTTTAAAAAGTGAAATTTTGACGCTTAAAAAAGTAGTAGAATAAATATCCACAGAGGTCTCCAATTTAGTCAAACCTTTTAACAATTAAGTAGAAATACGATATTTTCTAAACAGAGAATAATGTTTCTCAATTGAAATGTTGAGGCTCATTGTTCAAATTTGTGCCAAATTTTATTTGTCCTTTCACAACCATAAGGTAAAATGTATCAAAATTTCCACACAAAAAATTTTTGTATCGATCGACATTAATCGACCTTTAATTAAATACAAAATAGAAAAGTAATAGTCATTTCTGCGAAAATTGACATGACGCACATCTCAGCTTTAGCATGTTCTATTTGAATAAATTTTCATTTTAAGCAAATTTTTATTTAAACGTTAAAAGTCCAACTAAATTTAGCACTTTTAAGAGTATATATTAAACGATTTGTTTTAGGTTTAAAATTTGACTTCATAAACATAGAAACAAATGCTCATTTTTTGTAGAATATTATGGTACAAATAGTTTCTCCGTATATCGATAGGTGTAAATATAAGTCATAACAGGGGAACACTGCTGTACGTAGAGCTCGATTGTTCCCAATTATCTAATTCTACAATAACTGCCAAATAATGAAACCGGCGTTTCAAGTAAAATACCTTTTCAACATAATAACTTGTCAGTTAAGAAATCAAATCAGCTAACTGAGTCAACTTATTTTATATATATTATAAAATATTTAATAATTATAATGCTAAATCAATAAATCAAAATTTAATAATTCGAAATTAAATAATTATAAATTATTGTTATAAGATTTTATATAACTTATGTCAAGTTAAAATAAAAAATTGAAATTTAAAATAAAACTCAATTTTTATGAATTGACTAATAAATAACAGGCGATGTATGAGAATAGGGATTAGAGGTCATCAGAAAGAACTACTATAGAATCAGGTTTCGGCCCATATTCCTCGACCCAACATTACAAAATCGGAATTTATAATTTGCTATATCTTTTATACAGTTTTATGTGATCTAAATTTATATAAAGATAATACGGGATGACAAATATGTAAACGGTTATAGTAGCAGTCCTTTGTGCTCAATGCAAATAGTATAATTTGGTGCATCCAAAGCAAGTATACCTTATGATCAATTTGATAAAATAAACATCGAACAAATGTAACAAAGACTAGCAATACGAATCATAAGGCACACCTGTGACATTAAAAATACACATATTTGAAGTGTCAATGTCTAGCCTGTATTTACAGAAGGTCATAATATTGGTTATGTTAAGCTGGACTTTCGTTGTCGAAAGTATAGTTACCTATCGGAAGTATTAATACCTTCTTATTATGTGATATGCTAAAAACGGTTTGCTATGACGTATTTAGAATAAAAGGTATGAGATATAAACTCTGAAATTATAGATATTCGAAACATTCATTGACGAAGAACAAACTTAAAAAGGGAAATATCAAATGTTTGAAGTAAAAATTATTTGAGAGTACAAACGTTAATAGCGGAAATAGCATCTTCAACTTTGGAGTAGAATTGAAGGAAAAACGTATGATTGATTTTAAAATTCGTTATCTTTTGCTAGCATAATCAGCAAAGATCAATTTGTATCACAAACTGTGCTCATTAAATAGTGCTTGTTTATATACAATTCCATACCAAAGTTGTTATTTAAATATTACATCAAACATCATGTGTGAATTTTGAGGTCGGCTCATTGTGAAATATAAATAATTGTGAACATTTTTTAGATGTTAGTGTCAAAGTGATTGGGTAATCACATTTACTCTAAAATAGAAAACTTTCGAATGCACAAAAAGATAAGACGAGCACAAAAAAGTCAATATAAAAAATACAATGAAATTTTTTAATACAATAGGCAAAACTCAACAACAGAATATCTGTGAGAAATAGGACAAGAGCGTCGTTGACAACAACTGAACAAATTTTAATTTACTATTTGGCACTACAATTCTATAATT